>PVJS01057941.1:0-11913 GCA_004027185.1 Glis glis
TTTTTTTTTTTTTTTTGCAGAACTGGGGATTAAACCCAGGGGCATTCTACCTCCAAGCTACACCCCAAACTCTATTTTTTAAATACTTTATTTATTTATTTATTTATTTATTTATTTATTTTTGAAACAGGGTCTCACTAAATTGCAGAGGGCCTCACTAAGTAGCTGGGGCTGGCCGCGAACCTGTGATCCTCCTGTCTCAGCCTCTCAAGTACTGGGATTACAAGCGTGCAGCCAGCATGCCTAGCGTATATCAGATTTTAAAGTGTATAATCCTGTTGGTCTATAGTGCCTACTCAGAAGTTTGTTTCCAAATGGCAGCGTGTAAGGTTCATACTTCATCTCTTTCAAAGGAAGGTGCACAGCTGGGCGTGGTGGCACATGCTTGTAATCCCAGTACTTGGGAGGCTGAGACAGGAGGATCCAGGTTCACAGCCAGCCTCATCTACTTAGTGAGGCCCTCCGCAACTTAGTGAGACCCTGTTTCAAAATAAAGAATAAAAAAATAGGGCTGGGGGTGTAGCTCAGAGGTAGAATGCTCCTGAGTTCAATATCCAGTACAGCACAAAATAAATTAAAAATAAATAAATAAATAAATAAAGGAAGGAAGGAAGGTGCACATATCAGCTTTACTTTTATGGGCTGGGTTTTCTATAAAGTCAGAGGGGGAAGGCGTGTCTTTTCCTTCAAACAGATAGTTGATTAATGTAAGAGGGAAAAAAATGTTTAAGTGTTGGTTATTTTAGTGTAATACCAAAATTCTTTCTGCATAATTTTCTCTGACTGTGTTTGTTTCATGTTCAATTTGAAAGGCCATTGTAAGAGACAAATTATCACCTTTTAGTTATTGTAACTTAATAGCTTAGGTAGCAATTCATTTAGTCAGATCCTCCAGGTATTCTAGGAATTGCCCCTTTCCACCTGCACTTCAATGCTCTGAAAAATAAACCGTTCACCCAAGGTCCCCATGTACGTTTTATTGAAAGTTCATTTCCTATTATTTGAGAAAATAGACCACAAAACTAGAGATTTTACTGTGAACCTATGATTTGTTAAAATGTCTTTTTTATTCATAGTACCATAGGGAAAACCAACTCCATTTGCCAAATTTGCATACATATTCTGAAGCTTTTCTTACACAAATGGCAAACTCATAGCTTTCCCAATATTTGCAGAGCCAATATAATCACATTTTAGTTCTTCATGGCCTTTATATGATAAGAAATCTTAGCTTGATAATTTGAGCAAGGGTTTCCCAGAAAACTCTTAAGTCTCATTGCAAGAAACATCATAGTCACATATAAAATAAGACCATTCTATAATGACTATAAATGACAAAACATCACTGATCCCTTTACCAAACAGAATAAACTCTATTGTTTAAATTTAAAGTATATTTAATATTCAGCATTAAAGTTGTATGCAATCTTAAGATTTTTACACATAGCACATTTTTCTTTTTCTATGTGTGTGTGTGTGTGTGTGTGTGTGTATGTGGGGGGTGGTTACTGGAGATTGAACTCAGTGGCATTCTACCACTACACTACACCCCCAGTCTTATTTTCAAAACAGGGTCTCACTAAGTTACTGTGCTGGCCTGGAACATGAGATCCTCCTGTTTCAGCCTCCCAAGTACTAGAATTATAGACCTGTGACACAGTGCCCAGCTGTAGCACATTTCTTCTTTCTTTCTTTTTTCTTTTCCTTTTCTTTCTTTTTCCCTCCCTCCCTCCCTCCCTCCCTCTTTCTTTCTTTCTTTCTTTCTTTCTTTCTTTCTTTCTTTCTTTCTTTCTGATTTTTGTCTTTTGGCTTTTGTTGTTGTTGTAGTACTAGGGATTGATTGAAATTGAACCCCAGGGCATTCTACCTCTGAGCTACATCTCCAGCCCTATTTTATTTTGAAACTGTGTCTCACTAAGTTGCTGAGGGCCTTGCTAAGTTCCTGAGGCTGACCTGGAACCTGCAATCCTCCTGTCTCAGCCTCCCAAGTAGGAGATTACAGGAATTGCCACCAAACCTGGCTCTTTTCTTTCTTTCTGTCTTTCTTTCTTTCTTTCTTTCTTTCTTTCTTTCTTTCTTTCTTTCTTCTTTCTTTCTTTCTTTCTTCTTTCTTTCTTTCTTTCTTCTTTCTTTCTTTCTTCTTTCTTTCTTTCTTTCTTTCTTTCTTTCTTTCTTTCTTGTGTGTGTGTGTGTGTGTGTGTGTGTGTGTGTGTGTGTGTGTAATTCCCAGGGGAATTCTACCTCAGAGCTACACCCTCAGTCCTTTCTTAATTCTTGTTTAGAAATAAGAGCTCACTAGGTGGCTGAGAGTCTAGCTAGATTGCTAAGGCTATCCTTGAACCTGTGACCCTCCTATCTCAGCCTACCAAGTATTGGGATTACAGGAGTATGCCACCACGCGGAACTCTTTTTTAATAGTAGATGTAAGTCAGATGTCACTCAGGCCCTGGCTGAGGTAGTTTGGCTGTAGTGAAGCAGATTGTAGTAAAAAAACACCTGTGGTTATTTGTATTTTTTCTACTTGAATGTTATAGTTTGGATCTGAAATGTCTTGCAAAAGCCATGTGCTGAGGGCTTGGTCAAAAGCCTATGGCGCTATTGGGAAGTAATGGAAACATCAGGAAGTAAGCCTGGTGGGAGGAAGTTAATTAGGGGCCTGCCCTTGAAGGGCATATGAGACCCCACCCTTCCCCTCTCTGTCTGCTTCCTGGATGCCATGAGGAAAGCAGTTTCCTCTGCCATGGGCTCCCTGCCATGATGTTCTGCTTCACCACAGGCCCAAAAGCAACACCACTATGGACTGAAACCTAAAACCCTAAACCAAAATAAACTTTTCCTCCTCAGAAATTGTTTTTCTCAGCCGAGCGTGGTGGCGCACGCTTGTAATCCCAGTACTTTGGGAGGCAGAGACTGGAGGATCCGGGTTCGCGGCCAGCCTCAGCTCTCTCTCTCTCTCTCTCTCTGTCTCTGTCTCTCTCTCTCTCTCTCTCTCTCTCTCTACTTAGTGAGGGCTTCCGCAACTTTGTGAGACCCGGTTTCAAAATAAAGTATAAAAAAAATAGGGCCCAGGGTGTAGCACGGAGGTAGAACGCCCCTGGGTTCAATCCCCGGTACCGCAAAAAAAAAAAAAAAAAAATTGTTTTTCTCAGTATTTTGTCACAGGGATGGGAAGCTGATTCATCCAAGGTATTTATTTCTCAATAAATGTAAATGATACAAAATTTCTCTTCTCATGCAATTGTATTCTTATGGGGGAAACAGACAGACAAATGAGTAAACTATATGTTAAATAGTAGTAAATGCTAAGAGAAAAAATGAACCCAGAGGGGAACATGAAAACAGTGTAGTTCAGCAGTATGGCAACACTAGTGAATATGAAAATTGCCCATGTTGAGTCTTGTTTACTGACTTAACTGAAAAGAGACATTTCTATAAAACTAAGTGTCCAGGGATTTTCTAATTTTTTTTTTTTTTTTTTTTTTTTTGGTACTGGGGATTGAAACCAAGGGCATTCTACCACTGAGCTACACCCACAACCCTGTTTTATTTTTTATTTTGAAGCAGGGTCTCACTAAGTTGTAGGGGGCTTTGGTAAGTTGCTGAGGCTGGCTGCGAACCTGCAATTCTCTTGTCTCAGCCTCCCAAGTACTGGGATTTACAAATGCGTGCCCCCACACCCAGCTCATCTTAGCCATATTTAAGTATACAGTTCAGTAGTGTTAAGTAAATTCACATTGTTGTCCAACCAAAATCCAGAACTTTTTCATCTTGCAAAAGTGAAATTCTCTACCCATTAATAACAACTTCCCATTTCCCCTTCCCTCCAGCCCCTGGAAACCACCGTTCAACTTTCTGTTTCTACCAAATACTCTATATACCTCATATAAGTGGAATCATACAATATTTGTCTTTTTGTGTCTGGTTTATTTCACTTAAAACAATATCCTCAGGGTTTATATATGTTATAGCATTTCTCAGAAGTTCCTTTACACAGCTAAAAAAAAAAAATAAATGAGTTCATTGAATGTATTTACCACATTGTGTAAATCCACTCATCCATTGATGGACATTTGGATTGCCTCCACCCTTTGACTATTCTGAATAATACTTCTATGAACATGTGTGTAAAAATATCAATTCCAGGGCTGGGTGTGTAGCTCAGTGATAGAGGATGTGCTTAGCATGCGTGAGGCCCTGGGTTCAATCCCCAGCACACAGAAAAAAAAAAAAAGGAAAAGGAGAAAAAAATAAAATATCTATTCCAGACCTTGTTTTTAATTCTCTGGATATTGCATTAGTCTGCTTTTTGTTACTTTAATGAAATACCTGAGGCTAACTTTATAGAGATTTATTTAATTCAATTTTGGAGGTTCAAGGAAATGGTGCTGGCATCAGTGTGACACTGGTGAAGACCTTGTGGCTAATGGTACCATAATGGAGAAATTACATGTGGAAGCAGAGATTATAACTCGAAACAGAAAGCGAGAGAGACTGGGGTCCCACAGCCCTGCCCTTCCAGGGGCACGCCCCCAGTGACCTACTGACCTCCTACTTGGTCCCACCACCTCCCAATACTGCTAACATAAACTTTTGGGGGTAATACACTTAAGCCATATCCAAATCATAGCAGATATGTACCCAGAAGTGGAATTGCTGTATCATATTTTCTGTTTAATCATCTGAGGAACCGACATCACATTTTCCACAGTAGGTGTACCATTTTACATTCCCACCCAAAGTATGAAAGGGTTCCAATTTTTCCACATCTTCACCAATATTTGATGACTCATTGTGGTTTTGACTTGTATTTCTCTACCTGTTGACCATTTCTAGATCTTCTTTGGAGAAAATTCTACTCAAATATTTTGCTCATCTTTTAACTCTTTTTGTTGTTATTGTTGTAAAGAAATTTTCTTTAATGAGGAAAATTACATTTTAATATAATAAATTCAGAGAGGTTTTCTTTCATTCCTGATTACCTTTTTCTCAATCTCAAATCCTCAACCCAGAATCCCAGCCCTTCCCATCACCATTGCTACTGCCCCAGTCCAAACTATTTTTTCCTAATCTGTTTTCACCCTTGCCTCTCCCACAGATACTCTACCCCAACCTAATTTTCAGAGTTGGATCACTCACTGGGTTAAAACTCCAGATGGCTTACTATCTTGTGCAGGGTAAAAGCCAAAGCCTTCTCCTTGGCCTACAAAACTGCACATTCTGCCTCTCACCCCTTCTGAACTTGATTTTATCTTGCTATGGTGGTGGGGATGGGCCTAGGGCCTCAACACGGATGCCTTTATCACCAAGCTACAGCCCCGGCCCTCCTTCTGAACTCTTCCATGTCATTTCCCATTCAAGGATATGGCACTGGTGTAGGTGCGGCTTTGGTGAATACCTCAGGACTAATGAGCTGTAATGGCTAATGGTTAATGGCTAATGACCTCATGGCTGATGGCATCCCTCACTACACCAGCCTCCTTATCATGGTTCCTCGAACATGTCAGGCATCCCACATCAGGGCCTTTGCACTTGCCCGTTCCTCTACTTGGCTCATTCCTCACATTCTTCACATCTTAACTCAAATGTCGCCTTCTTCCTGAGGCCTTCCCTATTGAAATTGTAAACCAGCCCCCAAAACACCCGCCACCCTTAGGTATAGCCTGAAGGTGTACATGATTCCTAATCTCCTTCTCTGATTTTTTTTTTCTGGAACTTAATACTATTTCACATACCACCCTTTACTCACTTGTTTGTCTCATCACTATACTATAACGGCATGAGGGCAGGGAATTGTGTTTGATTCACATCCATATCCCTACCACCTAAGAGAGTACTTGGTTCTTTAGTGGGTCCTTCAATAATATTTGTTCAACGAAGGCAAAGTGTGTTGAGTAATATAAATGCAACTTCCATGTGCATCTTATACCTGTCTTGAGCACCACGTGCTCCTTTTTTTTCCCACCACCTCCACCGCCGCACCACCAAGACTGAGACAATAGCAGTTACAGATTCCCATGAAACAGCACATTCTATAGCAAATACTCACTGCCTCCTGTGCTCAAGAGATCCACTCGTTTATTTCAGTGCCCACTGTGGGCCCTGGCATACAACACGCCAATTACTTGTTGATTCACTTTTATTTAATGTAACATAAAGAGAATTATGAATGGAAAGAGAAAAGAAGCAACTTTGCTGTGGAGAAGCCTGGCAGATGCCATCCTAACTGAGTCATCGAGTTTGACATCATCACCGGCGACAAGCCATGTTGACATCATGTACTTCCTGATGTGATGTGACAGGAAGGTCACCTGACCTCAAACCCATCACCCCGTCTAATCAGGAGGAAAACATCAGACAAACCCAGATTCAGGAACATTCTACAAAATGCCTGAAAAAATATTCCTCAAAACTGTTGTCTACCAAAGAGCATGGAAAGTCTGAGAAACTGTCACAGACCTGAGAAGTCTAAGGAACATAAGGGCAAAAGGTAATGTGGGATCCTGGATAGAATCATGGAAAAGAAAAAGGACATTAATGAGAAAAACTGGTGAAATCTGAATAAATTTTGGAGTTTGGTTAGTAATAATGCACCAATGTTAGCTTTTTAGTTTTGGCATATGTATAATGGATATATAAGATGCAAACATTAGAGGAATTTAGGTGAGGGTATACTAAAATGTAATTTTTCTATAAATATAAATTATTCCACATTTTTAAAAACTTTAAGTTGCATTTCGCCAGGCATGGTGGTGCACACTTATAATCCCAGTACTTTGGGAGGCAGAGACCAGAGGATCCGGGTTCGTGACCAGCCTCAGTTCTCTCTCTCTCTTTCTCTCTCTCTCTCTCTCTCTCTCTCTCTCTCTCTCTCTATTTAGTGAGGCCCTCCACAACTTCGTGAGACCCGTTTCCAAAATAAAGTATAAAAAGTAGGGCCGGGGGTGTAGCACGGAGGTAGAACGCCCCTGGGTTCAATCCCTGGTACCGCAAAAAAAAAAAATTTAAGTTGCATTTCTATACACCAGTAATAATATCTTAGCAAGTGTGTGTGTGTGTGTGTTACTGGGGATTGAACCCAGGGATGTCCTAACCTCTGAGTTACATCCCCAACCCTGTTTATTTTTAATTTTGAAACAGGGTCTCACAAAGTTACTGTGCACTGGCTTCAAACCTGAAATCCTCCTGTCCTGTCTCGGCTTCCCAAGTACAGGGATTACAGGATAATCCCTTTTTTGTGTGTGTTTGGTACTGGGGATTAATCCCAGGGGCATTCTACCTCCGAGTTACATCCCTAGCCCTATTTTTTATTCTTTATTTTGAAACAGGGTCTCACTAAGTTACAGAGGGTCTCACTAAGTAGCTGAGGCTGGCCACAAACCTGCGATCCTCCTGTCTCATCCTCCCAAATACTGGGATTACAAGTGTGCGCCACCACACCTAGCTTTTATTATTTTCTCATAAGCAGCAGCAGCAGCAGTAGTAGTAACAAAACATAATTCACATTTGACTGACTCTACAGCTTGCAAAGCACTTCTATGTCCATCATCTGATGGAATTATCCTGTGCATCATAGGACAAGTGTAAAGTTGTGATTGAAACTGTGGACTAGAGCTAGGTGTGGTGGTAGAATGCCCCTGCCTTCCAGCCCCAATACCACAAAAGAAAGGAAGGAAGGAAGGAAGGAAGGAAGGAAGGAAGGAAGGAAGGAAGGAACTGTGGACTCTGTAGACAGATTGCAGGAATCGGAAGAATATGTACCTTGTGTGACCGGGGCAAGATTTCTTGGTTTCCATAACTGAAAAATGAACAGGAAAATAGTGCCGAAAGCATCGAGTTGTTAGTAGAGTATCGAGTGAGTGAATGTGTGTAAAGTCCTTAGACAAGGACTTTGGCACAGGTAAATGCTTTGTAAGGGCTAAACTCCTTAGTTTAGTACATGAAGATACTAAAGCTTAGAAAGCTCAAATATTTCTCACTCAATCAATAATGGTAGAGTAAAAACTTAAACCATGTCTTTTCTCTTCAAAACAGGGTTCTTAGCTGGGTGTAGTGGTGCACGTCTGTAATCCTAGGATTTGGGAGGCTGAGATGGAGGATCACAGGTTCAAGACCAGCCTCAGCAACTTAGACTCTCAGCCAGCGAGACCCCTATTTCAAAAGCAAAAAATAAAAAGGACTGGGGGTATAGCTCAAAGGTAGAATATCTCTGGGTTCAATTCCCAGTACCACAAAAACAAAACAAAAAGCAGGGTTCTTGGTATTATACACATAGTAGAAAAGCAGTAAATACCAAACTAAATAACAGGATTAGGAGTCAGACTTAGGCGTGCAAGGATGATAAAATTTTAGAGTTAAAGGGTACTTACAAACCACAATCTACACCACTGCCCCACTCAAGAATCTTCCTCAGAAAGCTGGTGTGGCACACACCTGTAATACCAGCACTTGGGAAGCTGAGACAGGAGGATCACAGGTTCCAGGCCAGCCTCAGCAATTTAGCAAGACCCTGTTTCAAAGTAAAAAAAAAAAATTTTTTTTAATTTTTTTTTTTTTTTGTGGTACTAGGGATTAAACCCAGGGACATTCTACCTCCAAGCCCCACCCCCAACCCTATTTTTTGTCTTTATTTTGAAACAGGGTCTCACTAAGTTGTAGAGGGCCTCACTAAGTACCTGAGGCTGGCTACGAACCCGGATCCTCCTGTCTCAGCCTCCCAAGTACTGGGATTACAAGCGTGTGCCACCACGCCCAGCTTCAAAGTAAAAAATTTAAAAATACTGGGAGTGTAGCTCAGCCCTGGGTTCAATCCCCAGTAACCCCCCCCCACCCCCACACACACACATACACAAGACTAAAGGGTAGCAAGGAGGGAAAAGATTAGAGTTAACTGCCTCCAAACACTTCCTGTGTGCTTAATTCATTAACCTTTTGAATCTCTTGAACCCACCCCCTGATTTAAGAAGTATAACATAAGCTGGGCACCTTTAAACCCACTACTTGGGAGGCTGAGACAGGTTTGAGGCCAATCTCAGTAATTTAGAATTTAGCAAGACCCTGTTTCAAAATAGAAAATGAAAATGGCCAGGGGTGTAGCTCAGAGGTAGAATGCCCCTGAAGTAAATCCCCAGTACCCCAAAACAAGAACAAAGGATCTCCCTAAGGAATAGTTAGTTGGGCCACCTCTCTGAATACCAACAAACAGAGTACTCGGCCTCAGGAAGTTACTTTTCCTTTTTTTTTTTTTTTTTTTTGCGGTACCGGGGATTGAAGGCAGGGGCCTTCTACCTCCGCGCTACGCCCCCGGCCCTATTTTTTATACTTTATTTTGAAACCGGGTCTCACGAAGTTGCTGAGGGCCTCACTAAGAAGAGAGAGAGAGAGAGAGAGAGAGAGAGAGAGCTGAGGCTGGCTGCGAACCCGGATCCTCTGGTCTCCGCCTCCCAAAGTACTGGGATTACAAGCGTGCGCCACCACGCCCGGCCATTTTTTTTTTGACAACTAAAAACATTGTTCTTGCCTCCTAGTTACTTACTAACACATTGTTTCTAGTTCTATTTAAAAAGAGTAAGTCTAACTGATCTTAGTACTTCCTGTTTAAAGTTTCATTTACTTTTGCACATCATCTATTTAAGTTTAAAATAGCTATTCCTGCAGTATAAGACAATAGATGGCACCTTTTAAAATTGCCTCATAAGGATACTACAAGATTGCAATTTTTCAGAGTACATTGTTAATTCATTGTATCTGAGATTATATGTCAAAATTTATTGCTGTTCTTGTAAAAAAAAATCCATATGATCTCCAATTAAATTATCCTTTCTTAGAGCTATTAAATACAAAGGCAAAATGTTCTTTTAATTTTGCATCGTATGTTCATTCGACATAGAGCATCTATTATACATCAAGGGCTGGAAACAAAATTAGTGACACATGGTTTTATCCAGTTGTGTACAGAAGCTTAAAATCTAGCTTAGCCGGGTGTGGTGGCGCATGCTTGTAATCCCAGTACTTGGGAGGCTGAGACCTGAGGATCCGGGTTCGCCGCCAGCCTCAGCTACTTAGTGAGGCCCTCCGCAACTTAGTGAGACCCTGTTTCAAAATAAAGAATACAAAATAGGGCTGGGGGGTGTAGCCCAGAGTCGAATGCCCCTGGGTTCACTCCCTGGTACCGCAAAATAAAATAAATAAATAAATAAATAAATAAATAAATAAATAAATAAAATCTAGCTTAAATGGACTCTATATGTAAACTCAGAACTGCTAGATTTTGCTGGCAGGTAAAGTTACCAAAATTTGTCTTCAACATTGTCAATGTAAAAATATATTTTGGATGCATGAATGACTGTTGATTTTATTTTTTCCAGTGCTGGGGATCGAACACAGGGCCTGGCACGTTCTCTACCATCAGGTGCTGCTCCACCACTGAGCTATATCCCCGGTTTTTTTGTTTGCTTGTTTTTTTTTTTTTCGGTACTGGGGATTGAACCCAGGGGCATTCTGAGCTACACCCCCAGCCCTATCTTTTATTCTTTTATTTTGAAACAGGGTCTCGCTAAGTTGCGGAGGGCCTCACTAAGTAGCTGAGGCTGGCTGCGAACCCAGATCCTCCTGTCTCAACCTCCCAAGTACTGGGATTACAAGCATGCGCCACCACACCCGGCTTGTTTGCTTGTTTGTTTTTTAATTGCCCAATCTGGCCTTGATCCTCCTAAGTCAGCCTCCCAAATTGTTGGGATTACAGGTGTGTGTCACCATATCCAGCCCCAGCCCCGGTTTTTATTCGAACTTTCAAATTCCTAGTTCCTTCATTGTATAAATTTGGAGATTTGAAAGCATATGAAAGTAAAAATTTGTCCCTTATTTCACAGTAAGGGCCATAATACAATGTTTAAAAAAGGTTTCAAGATAATCGTTTACTCTCATGAATTATTTCCATTCAATTCTTAAACATCTACATTTTTTAAGGAAAAATATCCACTTTCATTAAATGGAGTTTTATACTTACGTGTATTTGCTGGAGGATTAATTTTTATTTTATATAATTTTATTCTTCTTTTAGGGTTCGGGGAGACAACTTTTTAGGTCTGATTTTAAATTATGTCCTAATATGAAAAAGGGAATAAAATGAATAACTTTGTGGTTAATAAATTCAGCATTCTGTTTACAGATAGATTGTTACTGATATATTCTAGCAAAAGCAGTAAAGGTTATGTCAAGTAACTACTAAAAAAATCATACTACGTGGTGTTAATGATGTTACCTTAACATATCAGCTTCAGGGGCTGCATAATTGTTTCTGCCAACCCATAAATTTTTGAGTAACAACAAAATTATTGTGATTTTTCTTACTAAATAATTCATACATTACAAAGCATGTATATAACAAGGTCCATGAATCACTAAAGCATATAATGATCATATATCTAATGACATATCTCTTTTCATAAGATGAATTCAAATAGATTTATGTATTTAGGTTAACTAAAAAATACTGGGTTTATAGGGTTCATAATTCTATCAATGATAACAACAAAAAACTTGAAACCTTTTTTAAGAAGTACAATTTCTATGATTCGCTTTTAAAAACGGAAAGCTTTTGTTTATCAAAATTGTGTTTAAGCTACTTTTCATGAAGTTTTACAGCTTTTAAATTGATACAATAAATATCACTGAAGATAAATTAATAATATAATGGAATAGTACAATGTTCATAAACTGTATTTAAAATGATATAAGTGCAACTAAAATAGCTATAAGCAATGCAATATAAAACCTCATACTAGTAGTAGCTGATATTCTTTATCCAGGAACTAGGATCCAAGAAAGGATATTTTCATTTACTAACACTGTACATGCTTTACTTTGGTCTTATTTTAAATAATCTCAAACCAAATATATCGTGTGTGTGTGTGT
>PVJS01057942.1:0-11914 GCA_004027185.1 Glis glis
TTTGCGGTACCGGGGATTGAACGCAGGGGCGTTCTACCTCCGCGCTACACCCCCGGCCCTATTTTTTTATGCTTTATTTTTGAAACCGGGTCTCACGAAGTTGCGGAGGGCCTCACTAGGTAGAGAGAGAGAGAGAGAGGAGAGAGAGAGAGAGACAGGGAGAGAGAGAGAGAGAGAGAGAGAGAGAGAGAGATCACGCACGCGCGCATGCACGCTGAGGTTGGCTGCGAACCCGGATCCTCCGGTCTCCGCCTCCCAAAGTACTGGGATTACAAGCGTGCGCCACCATGCCCGGCGCCATTTTATTTTTTGAGCTCATGGATTTTTACAAATTCACCTGGGTTTGTGTGCATATATTTTCTGTTCTGATTTTTTTGTTTTGTTTTGTCTAACTAAAGGCTTTCTGGGTCTCTATCTTTTTAGGTTTTTCTCTCCTGCTGTCTTTACTCAGCAGCTATTCGAGGGTTAATTCTGTTTGGTATCCTAAGAAAGGGGGTGAGCAGTGGTGGTGACTGGTGTTTTTGCCTGCCATGGGAGACTAAGTAGCCACCTGAATCAGTTTGATTCAGTGTCACCCATGACTAACAGACTGCCCAAGCATGGCCAACTGTACAGGTTTTCCCCGTGTCTGTGTCATACAATAAAATCTGTGACAGGACATGTTTTGGTTTCTGGAAGCTCTAGATCTGGTTTCACTTTGGGCAATAAATATCTGTAACTCTCTTGTCCCCTATCTGTTGATGTTCTTTGTTGTTATGTGTTATGTCTGTACATTGTCTACATGGTACCAAAAATTGGCATATTAATAAATAAGTGCTCATAAAATTAAAAAATAATAAAACCAAATGCCTCTGAGTTCACATGACTTAAATCTAACAACTGAGTAAATTTAAGACTTGTTCATAAGATTAAAGTAAAAATGTCCTTAAAATTATTAACACATGCCTTTTTCAAATAGTCAATCAAGATTGTTGTTTTAGATATTTGTGTTCCCAAACTGTACAGAACTTCTAAAATACAAAATGTAAGAAAACACTTTACTAAGCTAATGGCATCTAAAAAAACAAAATAGTGATTGCCTTTCTAGGTTTATATTTATATGTTCCTAATTGCATTATGACCGTCTTCTTTATGCAAAGATAGAAATGGGATTTGTTTTGTTCCTGATAATTCTCTTTTGTGTCTTTTGTATAAAATTATGTAACTATTGTTTGTTAACATTTACCAAAAATACAATACCCAGTGTTTTAAGATAATAGCAGTCACCTGCAAGACAGCTTAAAAGGATTGGTGAAACTGACCTTCTGGGTGTTCAACAGCTGAGACTTAGAACAATCAGGAAATTAAAAAGCTAAGAAAAAATAGCAAATATTTTGGTCCTAACCCTACAAGGTCAAATAGGACCCAGGAAAGGACCCCAGTAATGGCCCCTGCAACTCCAGTGAGTCATCCGACCTTCCGAAACCAGGGTATCATCAAGGCCCCAGAGACTGGGAGCCACCAGCACATATTCTGCAAAAAGAAGGATCATCAGAGAAGAAAATGTCCTCTATGCTTCAAGGGAAGCCAAATGGTCAGCAAGACCATGATCCGTCCTGGCAGATGGCATAACTGGTAGAGGTAAAGGCTTACCAAGTCCCTAAGAGTAACCCTGAGGAGCCTTGACTGACCTTAACAGCAAAATAATGTTTAAAAAGACTTATGTTTGCCCAACATAGGGTTACCTGCTTGGTCTTGAACACCCAGAAGAACAGTATAACCAGAAGCAAATGTGCTATTTAAGGGTAACAAAAAAGGAGCTGTACTAAGCCATTTATATAATTCTTTTACCTTTAAACTCACACACACACACACACACACACACACACACACACACACACACAATATGACACCAATGCCCAAAACATCCCTCCAGTTAAGTCTTTATAAGATGCTATAAAGTTAAACCTGTTGTTCTTGAGGTTTTACAGGTCCAGGACCATCAGACACTACAAAAAGTGGAGATTCCATGTAAACTCATGGAAGATCTTGAGTCCTGTTCAAAATCCAACAGAAAAAAAAAAAACTGTTTAAGTTAAAAACAACATGCTTGGTTTTTTTCAGGCTTTGTGCCACAATGTTATGACTCATGGTCTATTATGAATGGGTTGGCTACCTGGCCTCCAATTTGAAATGTTAACAGGTGGATGGTCCAAGGTAAACAGTTATGGGAAAATCATTATGGCAAGATATCTATCTAGGTTATTGTAAAATGTACTAACATGGCAGTTTTTCATGTAGATGTCCACTGAACCACTATAAACAACTTTAAACCAAGATAACCAGGCTCCTTCAGCCCTCCAGCTACAGATGATTATGAGAACAAAACCTCTTATGAAAGATTCCTTCTTCCACGGTCCTCTAGATCATCCACCCTCTGAGACCTTCACTGCAACACTCCGACAGCGCCCCCTACCAGCTCGAAGCAGTTAGAGTGGTCATCGCCCCAATTCCCTAATAGCAGTGAGGGTCACTTCATCAGAGGTGGACATGAGGCAGAGCAGAGGACCTGGGAACAGGAGGGATTTAAAAAAAAGCCATCTGCATCGCCTTCTGTGAGGTGGGGGGGGAGGTGAGCAGGGACGTGAGAGACTGGTAGGGACCAGGAGATCAAGGCCCATCAGCCCACAAGATAGCAATTCAAATTAAGGATTGAAATTTTGCAAGACATTGGTTTCCCAATTATGACCAATCACAAAAGAGCAGATGGGGAGCCTCAGTAAGGTTTAAAATCCCACCTCTCAATAACTTCGATGGTTACTCTCTTCTGGGGACCCCTCCCTCCCACATGAGGGGAGGAAGCTGCTTTTGTCTTCTATCTTTCCCTGACTTAAAATAAACTTTCATATTTCTACACCCTTTGCTAGTCCTTGGGCTTCATTCATAAAAATTTAATGGACAAGAACCCTATAAAAGGAGATATCTCCGTTTCACCATCCTCAGCAACTTAGTGAGAGTCTCAACAATCTACTAAGTCCCTGCTTCAAAATAAAAAATAAAGCCCAGCATGGTGGCACATGCCTGTAATTCCAGTACTTGGGAGGCTGAGAGAGGAGGATTGCCAGTTCACGGCCAACCTCAGCAACTTAGTGAGGCCCTCTGTAACTTAGTGAGATCCTGTTTAAAAAAAAATAGGGCTGGGGGCGTAACTTGGAAGTCAAATACCCCTGTGTTCAATCCCCAGCCCCATACACACACACACACACACACACACACACACGGCCACGAGGGTGGGCCCTCACCCAGTCTGACTGGTCAGATTAGGACATACAGAGAGACACTAGGGATACACTGCACAGAGGAAGACCATGAGAGTGTCCACCGAGAGGGCTGCCATCTGCAAACCAAGAGTGAGGATTCGGGCGCATGATCCTGCTGACACCTTGGTCTTGGACTTCTACTCTCCAGAACTGAGAGAAAACACATTTCCATTACTTAAGCCACCCAGTCTGTGGCTAGAAAACTAATAAAGAGAGTAAACCCACAGATTAAAAAAAAAAGACTTAGACATAACACATCTGAAGAGACGACACTAAACTAGTGTCTAAAGATGCACACTTGGGTAGAACTATAAAAAACATAGAAGAAAGGGGTTACTATAAAGGTTAAAATCATGTAGGCATGGCCAGGGTTTAGCTCAGTGGTAGAGCACTTGCCTAGCATGTATGACGCCTTGGGTTTGATTCCCAGCACCACACACACACACACACACACACACACACACACACAAACACACACACACACAACCATATAGGCAGTCTTTACATGGTTCCAATATGCACAATTTCAGTTCCACAATTTAGTTAAATTACACCAGTCCCCCAAATTTTACAGTGTATTAACTTGGAGAAACTGCATGAACTACAAACTTGACTAATAGCTCTTCAGGCCAAAAATCACTATATAATTAATAGATGTGCAACATGATCAGTGACCAATCATGTCACTCAATAAAGCTATCTGTGAGTGACAATCATGTCACCCAGAACTGTCTATGATTGGCCCACCTCACCTGTTATTTAGTTCAACAGACAGCAAACCATGTGTTTGTGTTGCCTCCTAGTTTTCCGAGGAAAAATCCACATATCATTTTACAGAAATGAATATTCAAAAGAGGAAACTGGCCAACAAAGATGAAAGTGCAGCAAAGAAATGAAAAGTGCTAATACTGAAAGTGAAATCTGAATGGAATATAAAGAGAGTTATAGAAGAAATATCTGGGGAGCTGGGCATGATGGTGCACGCCTGTAATCCCAGTGCTTGGGAGGCTGAGACAGGAGGAGCGCAGGTTTAAGACCAGTCTCAGCAACTTAGTGAGACCCTGTTTCAAAATCAAAAATCAAATAGGGCTGGGGGTGTAGCTCAGAGGTAGAATGCACCTGGGTTCAATCCCCAGCACCGAATATTTATATTAAATATTAAATATATATTAATAAATATAAATAAATATACTTATATAAATACATATATTAATATATTAAATATATATATAGTGACCATGGGAATGTTGGTATTGCCGGCACTTGGAAGACCATGGATGTGCACCCAAAGGGACTTCATGTAGAGTATTTATCAAAATAAATGAGGAAAGTGATTAAGATTTTTAAAATAAAGAAATGACATCAGCAACAACTTCTCATTGAAGAAACTCTCGTAGATACTTCATAACACTTAAGACATGAAGGATTAATGCTAGAAGCTGACCCAAACTTCAAAAGGAGTGTGAAAATTCATCAAGGCATACCAAGGATGCTTGCTTGTCCTAAGTTTTATGGTGAGGGGGAAGAAAAAAAAGGTGAGCACTGTTCAAACTATTCTCTTTTACAAAGAAAACAGTTCTTAATATTGCTACTCTTTTAAATGGCGGTGAACTAAATTTTGCTATTTCTTCATTTCTCTATACACATAAAAAGTAAGAGGATTTATAATGTTTTGATAAAAATTTGTAAAGGCCCAGGTACAGTGATGCATGCCTGTAATTCCAGTACTTGGGAGACTGAGATAGAAGGATCGCAGTTTCAAGGCCAGCCTCAGCAACTTAGTGAGGAGACCCTGTTTCCAAATAAAAAATAAAAAGGGCTGGGGTTGTAGCTTAGAGGTAGAATGCCCCTGGGTTCAATCCTCAACACCAAAATAAGTAAATAAATAAATAAATAAATAAAATTTGTAAAGGTTCAGAGCAAGAGCGGGTTTCCCCACGGGTAATAAGTCAGCTCCTGGAATTTCTGTATGCACTACCACATTGATAGTACCACAGATCCATGCCAAGCAAGGGCTGTCTATGGTTACTCTTGGAGGCAAAGGGGGAGTTATGACCCAAGGAGGGGCTTCTAGGGTGACCTGCAAAGTTCTACTTCCTGACCAGAGTGGTGGTTACGGGAGTATTGGCCTTTGGATAATTTGTTCAGTGAAAACAATGTCACTGTGACTTAAATCCCTGGGAGCCAGGGAATAGTCAATGAGGACCAGTCTGAAGCATCAGGCCAGTCAGTGGTTACCTTTGTAAAAAAAAAAAAAAGAAAGAAAGAAAGAAAGAAAGAAAGAAAGAAAGAAAGAAAGAAAGAAAGAAAAGCTCAGCCACAGAAGTAGGAAAGATATTGGCAGAGGGCACAAAGGCTGCCCTCAGACATGAAATCAGAAGCCAGGCTCACTGGAGGCCAGGCCTGCTCTCCTCCCGTTAAAGGCTGCCAGTCTCTCATGAGACAGACCCCGTGAAGAGCGCCTTTGTAGTCCATTTCCAAGGCAGGTAATTCAGCCAGGTATCAATGTGGAGGCCTGCGGTTTCCAGATATATTCCTTTATGCTAACCACACAGGAAAAAGGAAAAATAAATAAGGAGGCTGAAAGTGAGTCACCAGTCTCAAAAAAAATTTTTTTTAATTATTTTACAGGTGGAGAGATCAAGCTTCACTCAGAACAGTGAGACATTTGCCTTCTGATTCTAGTGCAACAATACACTCCGCCTTAATGAATGGCGTTTATTCTGTGGAGCTCAGGAAGCTCTGCTGTGGATTCATGACAGCTGAGTACTTTACAATCAATACTTGGTCTTTCCTTCTAGATTAAGTATTGTAACATAACACTGTCTCCTCTCTTAAATACCCTAATAGCCTCTGATGTTGCTGTTTTAATACAAGATACATCAGGCAGTACATGACTTCTATTTGCTTAGGTTTGGGGAGTATGTTTTCACTATGAACACATTTTTCATTAACACTAATAAGAAGTATATTTTATGCAACCAGGATATTGACTTCCATCCAATTTAGCTGGCCAGTAAGTTCCAGGCATATACTAAATGTCTCTTAAGATTTATTCTCTTACTCCTAAAGAAAATGTCCCCGACATGAAGAGAATTTCAAAAAGGTTGGGGGAGGAGGATATAATTAAAAAAAAAACTGCACAGAAGTCCTGGGGCAAAATCGGATACAATATTTCATGTTCTATTTTCAGAAGCACAAAAACATAGTCACTTTTAACACAAACAATAAATTATAAGTACAGTATTGGTATCTTTGATTCCTTACCAAAGGAAGAATATAAATTTGTCAATTTAGGATTTAAAAAGACGGGGATGTGCCAGGCGTGATGGTGCATGCTTGTAATCCCAGTACTTGGGAGGCTGAGACCAGAGGATGCGGGTTCTCAGCCAGCCTCAGCTACTTAGTGAGGCCCTCCACAACTTTGTGAGACCCGGTTTCAAAATAAAGTATAAAAAATAGGGCTGGGGGTGTAGCTCAGAGGTAGAACGCCCCTGGGTTCAATCCCCAGGACCGCAAAAAAAAAAAAAAAAAAAAAAAAAAAAAAAAAAAAAAAAAAAAAAAAAAAAAAAAAAAAAAAGATGGGGATGCACTGAGCACCAAGACAGATGGGTTCTGGAATATCAAAATAATAATCAGTTTTTAAAGCTACATATCTTGATGCAGTGGTACATGCTTGTAATCTCAGCTGCTACAGAAGCTGAGGCAGGATTCCAAGTTTGAGGTCAGCCTTGATAACTCAGCAAGATCCTGCCTCAAAATAAAAAGGGAGCCAGGCATGGTATTACACACCTATAATCCCAGTACTTGTGAGGCTGAAACAGGAGGATGGCAGGTTCAAGACCAGTCTCAGCAATGTAGCAAGACCCTCAGTAATCTAGAAAGACCCTGTTTCAAACAAAATAAAAAGGGCTGGGGGTATAGCTCAGATGTAGAATGCCCCTGGATTCAACCCCCAGTAAAACACACATACACACATGATAATAATAATAATGATAATAAATAAAAAGGTTTGAAGATGTAACTTAGTAGTAAAACACCCCTAGATTCAATTCCTAGTACCAAAAACAAAAAGAAGTACATAAATAAATATTTTTCTCTATTTTCTTTAAAATGGCCTTCACTCCAGGATTTAGTAACAAAAAGGAAGTAAAGGCCGGGCGTGGTGGCGCACGCTTGTAATCCCAGTACTTTGGGAGGCGGAGACCGGAGGATCTGGGTTCGCGGCCAGCCTCAGCGCTCTCTCTCTCTCTCACTTTCTCTCTCTCTCTCTCTCTCTTTCTCTCTCTCTACTTAGTGAGGCCCTCCGCAACTTCGTGAGACCCGGTTTCAAAATAAAGTATAAAAAATAGGGCCGGGGGTGTAGCGCGGAGGTAGAACGCCCCTGGGTTCAATCCCTGGTACTGCGAAGAAAAAAAAAAAGGAAGTAAATTCTGACCTTGAGAGATAAATTAGACCTGTCACACATTTTGGAGTGGAGGGGAAGATCTAGAGGTATCATTTTAGTAACAATAAAAGATGATTGTTTATTTAGAAAACTTTTTTTTTGAGTGCTGGGAATCAAATTCAGGGCCTCACATGTAGCTCTACCACTCTACCACTGAACTATATCCCCATCCCATATTTAGAAAACTTTTGTTTTATTTTGTAGTACTGGGGATTGAACCCAGGGGCATTCTACCTCTGAGCTATACCCCCAGCCCTTTTTATTTTGAAACAGGGTTTCACTAAGCTTCTGAGGCTGGCCTCAAACCTGCTATCATTCTATCTCAGCCTCCCAAGTACTGGGATTACAGGCATGTGTCACCATGCCCAGCCAGAAAACTTTTGAGAACGTACTCCACAAAGGTATTCCTGCCTTCCTAACAATGATGGGCTCTTGAAAAGAAGGTAAATTTGAATTTTAGTAATTCTAATCATATATTAAATATTGAGGGGCCAGGGGAGCTCATTAAGAGAATCATTTGATAATCATATAGGATTTTTTAGATCCCCATTAGCAACGGTTTTTTATATCAATTTCCCTATGTGTCTCCCAACGGGATGGTATCTAATTAGCTGGAAGTCCTTCATTAGATGATAAATTGTTTACTTATATTTCAAAGTACAAAATGCCCTGGCTTATACTCAATGGAACATCTGGATTTTATTTCAGCAAGGTAGGAAAGATGCAAAATGGTTTAAAGCATCTGATCCTCAGTTGTTTTCATTTTTTATGGTACTGGGTATTGAACCCAAGGCCATGAGCATGTTAGGCAGGTGCTCTACCACTGAGCTACACCCCCAACCCTGATCCTCAGTTTTAAAAAAGTATTTCTGAAGCTGGGCATGGTGGCGCACGCTTGTAATCCCTGTACTTGGGAGGCTGAGACAGGAGGATCGCAGGTTCCTGGCCAGCCTCAGCAACTTGTGAGGCACTCCGCAACTTTGTGAGACTCTGTTTCAAAATAAAGAATAAAATGGGGCTGGTGTAGCTCAGAGGTAGAATACCCCTGGGTTCCATCCCCAGTACCACAAAAAAAAATATTTCTGAATGGCAGCAACATAACATCAATCACAGAGAGTACTGAAAGTGTGAGTTCCTAAGTCTTTCTTCGAGTTTTTATTTCTTCGTTTCTTGGTTTGGGGCTATTGTTTTACTTTGATCCCACTTTTTTCCATGATGTATGAAAACCCAACAGGCACCTGAGGATTGTGCTGTTATTCATTACTGGTTTTCCAGCTCTTCCCTAGGTTTTGAACAATATGTGGAGGAAAACAAAGGCTTCAGTGAGCAAGCCATTCACTGGAGACCACATAACCCCAGATAACACATTCTGGAAATGAACTAACCAGCATTAAAGCGCCTGTAAAACACCAGGACTTAGGTACTTCCCCTCAGTACAACTCCTGCTATTAACTTTTACTTTGATTTTAAATAAAAAGAGCCACCTAACTCAGGGTCATAGTTTGAATTTTAGTTTTAACTTACTTGCTCGTAGCATCAAAAAGCATACTGAACTCCACCATAACTACTTACATTCGCTAAAGCACCACTGCTAACTTTCTTATCGTTATTTATTTATTTATTTATTTATTATTTGTACTGGCGGTTGAACCCAGGGGCATTCTACCTCCAAACTATGCTCCCAGCCTTTTTATTTTATTTATTTTTGGCACTGGGGAATGAACCCAGGGGCATTCTACCTCTGAGCTACACCCTCAGCCCTATTTTATTTTGTATTTTGAAACAGGGTCTCACTAAGTTGCAGAGGGCCTCACTAAATTGCTGAAGCTGGCTGGGAGCCTGCGATCTCCTATCTCAGCCTCCCAAGTACTGGGATTACAGGTGTGCAGCACCACACCTGGCTAGCCCTTTTTATTTTGAAACAGAGTCTCGCTACGTTGTTGAGGGTCTCACTAAGTTGCTGAAGCTAGCCATGAACTTGCAATCATCCAATCTGTCTCCCAAGTACCAGGATTACAGACATGCACCACCTTACCCAGGCTTATCATTTTTTTCTATTTGGAAGCAAAGCAGCAGATGTCTCTATAGGTGAGCTCAGGCAGTGAGTGATTTGATTTATAGGATATGCCCCCTGCTCTGTTCAGAATGCTGATGACTAATGCCACCGGGCATTCCACTCTTGGTTCCAAGCTCTCCTATCAAACAGGCACAGTTTTGATGCCAGTTGAGACAAGAAGCATATTTATAGCTGCCAGACAAAGTTTATTTTTAGGGCACAACAGACAAATTGCTGCAAGGGTCTGAGTAATGTAAGTGTGGACCACAGGCCCCTGCTACAGAAGCTGGGTGCTTGTTAAATGTGTACCTCCCAGACCTACTGACTCAGAATCTAGGGAGGGAGGCTGGGAATCCCTGAATTTAATAGACTCCCCAGATGACTTTAGGCATAAGCGTGAAAAGCTCTGGTCTAAGGAAGCTAACTGGAAAGAAAAAAGCTAATGGGAAGATAAATTTAATAACGTGCCCAAGGTCATTTAGTTTAACTTGTGTGTGTGTGTGTGTGTGTGTGTGCGTGCGCGCATGGTACTGGGGTTGGAACCCAGGGGCATTCTAACTCTGAGCTACACCCCCAGCCCTATTTTATTTTTATATTTGAAAGAGGGTCTCACTAGGTTGATGAGAGTCTCACTACTTGCTGAGGCTGTCCTCGAACCTGCGATCCTCCTGTCTCAGCCTCCCAAGTACTGGGATTACGGCATGCACCACCACGCCCAGCTTAATTTAACTTTAAAATCACTTTATTTATTATAACTACCACATCAGGTAGGTTTTATTATCCCCACGATCATGATGAGAGAACAGGGGGCCAGAGAGATTAAGTAGGTTCTAACTAGAAACAGATCTAATCTCAAATTGTTGTACCAATTTTATGTCTAGTGAAGGGGTCAGCAAACTTTTTCTTGTTTAAGAACAGTTAGTAGCCAGGAATGGTGGTGCACCCTTGTAATCCCAGTACTTGGGAGGCTGAGACAGGAGGATTGCAGGTTCGCAGCCAGCCTCAGCTACTCAGTGAGGCCCCCCTCAACTTAGTGAGACCTTGTTTCAAAATAAAGAATAAAAAATATGGCTGGGGGTGTAGCTCGGAGGTAGAATGCCCCTGGGTTCAATCCCCAGTTCTGCAAAAAAAATAAAAAATAAAAATAAAAATAAATTGGGACTTAAAAATAGTAAGAGGCCATGCACCTATAGTTCCAGCCACTCAGGAGCTGAGGCAGGAGGATTCCTTGAGCCCAGGTATTTGAGGCCAGCCTGGGTAACATACTGAAACCCTGTCTTAAAAAAAAAAAAAGCCAGGCATGGTAGTACACGCCTATAATCTCAGTACTTGGGAGGCTGAGACAGGAGGATCACAGGTTCCAGGACAGCCTCAGCAAAGTAGCAAGACTCTCAGCAACCTAATGAGACCCTGTTTCAAAACAATAAATAAAATTGGGCTGGGGGTGTAGCTCAGAGGTAGGATGCCCCTGGGTTCAATCACCAGTAGCATAAAAAAATTTTAAGATGATAAATTTTAATTATTTGGACTTTTTTTCCTTAGTAAAATGGCTCAATTCTCATTATTAATGGATAAATGAAACATTACTATAATTGACATACATTACTAAAGTTTCTCTGTTACTAAGTGGGTATTGAGATGATTCACATGATCTTCTAATCTCAAAATATGTAACTATCAGATGCTGTATACTGCAAATGACACCCTCCAATGCACAAATTTACTTCAAGCAAATAAGA
Source organism: Glis glis (assembly GCA_004027185.1). Classification (NCBI taxonomy): domain Eukaryota; kingdom Metazoa; phylum Chordata; class Mammalia; order Rodentia; family Gliridae; genus Glis; species Glis glis. The sequence goes on from PVJS01057942.1 coordinate 11,542, forward strand.
TAAACATATCCAAATTTTACAACTTTAGTTTCCCATAAAAGCAAATAAGTAAAAATGACACACACATTTTATGATTATGTAACACATTCCAGGGCAAGGACTTTTTGTTTTGAAGGGGAAAAAAGTTCCATATTAGCCTATTGCTAGCAGCTTGAAGTAGTTTTAAACTCTTACGATAACATTCATGAAGCCATTAAGACATGCACATTCTTGTCCTTTGCTAATCTTTCTCTGCTCCATCCTTCTCAAATGTACAATTCTCTACATGGTTGGATGACTCTCAGTAAATTAAGTATGTTTCATTCCCTAATAAATGTTTGAACCTAGATGGCTCAATCCCATTTTTTTTTTTTTTTTTTTTTTTTTTTTTTTT
>PVJS01057943.1:0-11920 GCA_004027185.1 Glis glis
GGAAGGGAAGGGAAGGGAAGGGAAGGGAAGGGAAGGGAAGGGAAGAGAAGGGAAGAGATTGATTAAGAAGCTGAAGGTGAGATTGAGCTGGACCTAAGTTTTTGGGTGAAATTGAGGTTCTAGAGAAGTAGCAATCAGGCTATTCCTCATAAAGAGATTAATAATAATGGGATACAGACATGAAAATCTGGGGGTGAGTGATACTGGGGACAATGAGTGTGCTGGTCTGGCTGGAGTGATCGTGAACGTGTGTTCTTCTGTTGTGTGACTAGTACTGTTGGTTGCCTACCCTTCCTTCCTTTCTCCTTCATCTTTTTTTTTTTTTTTTGGTGCTAGGGATTGGACTCAGGGGTATTGTACCTCCAAGCTACTCTACCCCCAGTCCTTTTTATTTTGAAATAGGATCTCCCTAAGTTTCTGAAGGTCTCCCTAAGATGCTGAGGCTAGCCTCAAACCTGTGATCTTCCTGTCTCAGCCTCCCAAAAACTGGGATTACAGGAGTGCACCACCACGTCCAGATTCTCCTTCATCATTATCTTATAAAACACCCATAATTTAGTTCAAGTCTTGGATCTTCTCCACATGGCCATAGGCTTCTTGGAAAACTACCCCAACCCCAGCTCTGGAGACTGGACCTAGATTAGTCTAAATCAGTCAAGGAGGTCTCCTTTCTCTTGCTGGGGACTGGTTGAGAGAGATGGGCATGTGACTCAATTATTCTCAATGAGCATTAGTCTGTGAGGGCTTCTGAGACAGTTCCCTGTTCATTAAAAAGAGATATGGGCACATATGTTGGCCAGTCTGGATGTGATGCCTACATTAACTAAGGCATCTGGGATCACAAGGAAAGCCAAACCTTGGGGGAAGAGTGATACAGGAGAGATGACAACTGGGAGAGACATAAAGAACTTTGTCTTCAATCACATTTGGTCCATTGTGTTAACCAAAGCAGAGCCTACCTTACCTCTGGATTTCATGTTATATAAGATAATACTTTTTTCTTATTGTTTTAGAAAGTTTGAGTCAGGTCTTGGTTACTTGTGATCAAAAATATTCTGATAAAGAATTAAACACCCAGCAGATGGTATATGATTTTGAGGGGCAATGGAATTGTCCTTTGTTCAAAAGGCATATGCAGGCTGTCATGGAATAAATATAGGTCTGTATTTCTCACAGGTTAGGAGACCTAGAGGGACTCTTATATGCCAGCTGGATGCAGCAGAAGCAGAGTTAAATAATAGGACAATATTTTAAAATCCCCAGACTGTATTCCTTCTTTTTATGATGGATATGAGTTTATTATTATAGAAAGTTAGAATTAAAGTACATCATTACCCTTTAAAATTGGATGACCACTTGTAATAGATTATAGATAGCTGCAAATTCTTTGCTACTCCTCCCATTGAGGGTGGAGTGTAATTCCTCTTCCCTTGAATCTGAGCTTTGGTGAATTGCTTAACCAATAAAACACAGCAGAAACACAAAATTCTGGATCTCTGAGGCTAAATCATAAGAAGTTTTAAAGCTTCTACCAAGTCCTTGGAATGCCTGTCCCAGTAGAAGCCAGCCACAATGTAAGAACTCAGCCTACCTGAGACTGCTATGCTGTCAGGAAGCACAAGCTAGCCACATGAGGAGGCTACGTGGAAAGAGATACCTGGACATCCTCCAGCTGTCCACACATGTCCAAATGTCCACACTAAGCCTTGGGACATTTTTATGCAATAAAAGATAACCGGGACACCTATTTCTGATCCTGCTACTCTAACATACATCAACTTCCTAAGTCAAATACAATATGTGTCACTTTAACTTTTTTGTTTCTTTTCATTGTTTTAATTAGTGCATTGTAATTATCTATCACAGTGAGGTTCAGAGTGACAGAAACATATACGCACACAGCATTCGTTGTGTATTTCCCTCTTGGTCCCATCCTGCTTCCTCTTCCTCCCCATAGATAATATTAACATTGATATAGATAACTTCATACATGAACAAAGGATTATCTGATTGTTGGCTATATCCCTTCTTGTTGCCAGTTTTTATTTTATTACTGTAGACAGAGATCATGGTATTTCAGAGGTTTGTCGTAAAGATGCAACGAGGTGTTTATCTAAAGCCCTTAGAACAACGCAATCAACACTTCTCCTTTTCCCCATGGCATGCTGTTGACATTCCTCGGATGGACAAAAAATTACTTTTTTCTACCATGGCAAGAGTTCTGACTTTCTAACTAACCATATGTGAGGATATTGTAGACAAGCTGCTGGCCTCATCTGGTTTTGACTACACTCAATAACCAATAAATCACTTTCCAGACATGAGATTCTATGTCTCTGTGATCGTTGGAATTTAACTCTAGTAAAGGCATATGCTCAACTCTGCAGAATCTTGTCATAATTATATTATAGAATTTTTGCCATATATAGAAATTAATATGGGTATTTCACCTCATTAATTAGCCCCATTTCTTTTTTTTCTCTCTTCTTTTCCTTTCTTTTCTTTCTCTGTTTTCTTTCTTTCTTTTTTTTTTTTGGTACTGGGGAATAGAACCCAGGGGCATTCTACCTCCAAGATACACCCCCATCCCTTTTTTTTTTTTTTGAAACAGGGTCTCACTAAGTTGCTGAGACTGGCCTGGAACCTCCTAAGTACAGGCGTGTGCCACCATGCTTGGTGATTAGCTCCATTTCTAAAAGCAGAGACCTTTTGGAAATACTGACATCCTAGAGTTAACTATGAGTTATCTTCTCCCATCAAAATTTATTTCATAATTAATTTATTTACTTACAGAGCTGGCATGGAACCCAGGGCCTCTGGCATTCTAGGCAAGTGCTTTACCACTGAACTATGTTCCCAACTCTCTCCTATCAAAATTTAAAGATTTGCACCAGGCTCTGCCAAGATGGCATGAATAATTTACATGAAACATACTTGGTACATGTAAGACTGAGCAGTTTTATTTTATTTATTTATTTATTTATTTATTTTGCAGTACCGGGTTTGCATTACCGGGGATTGAACCCAGAGGCGTTCTACCTCCGCGCTACACCCCTGGCCCTACTTTTTTATATTTTATTTTGAAACCGGGTTTCACGAAGTTGCGGAGGGCCTCACTAAGTTGAGATAGATAGATAGATAGATAGATAGATAGATAGATAGATAGATAGACAGACAGACAGGGAGGGAGGGAGAGAGAGAGAGAGAGAGAGAGAGAGAGCGAGCGAGCTGAGGCTGGCTGCGAACCCGGATCCTCCGGTCTCCGCCTCCCAAAGTACTGGGATTACAAGCGTGCGCCACCACGCCTGGCTGAGCAGTTTTAATGTTTGAAATGGTCTTGGCTTGATCAGACTGCCTGGGCTTACCCCATATTGGATATGACTTCATGATAAAGCGTCATAAACTGATTCCTTGGCTTGGACTCTGTCCTACTCATCTCTTTCGTCATGGTCCCTGAGAATCCTCTATGACCATTCTCTCTGGTGTTCTTTACTCCAGTGGGAAAAGCCTTGTGTTGCTAGCATCTCATCTCTGCACAGGGCCTGGCTTTATGTGTGTCAGAAAGGCATGGCCAGTCACACGAAGAAGGGGGTGTGTGTCACATGATTATGGTTGTGAGTGACAAGAAGCCACCTGGTAATGTACATCTGAAAATGACTCTTATTATTTTCTTCCTATTGCAAAAGAAACACATTGTTATTGTGGGTCTTTTAGGAAAAAATAATTGCTGGAGGCAACCATTTTAAAAATATGATTGTGTAGCTGTCAACCTTTTTCTTTTCTTTTTGTTATATGCACAGAATAAACAAAGAATTGTACGTAGGAATGATGAAATTGGATCAAAATATTTATGCTGTCTTGTATCCTTCTTTTCTCTCTCTTTATCCATAGATTTCTTTCCACACATGTTTATTTTCCAAGGTTGCATGATACTTTATCATCTGTATGCATCATGACTTACTTAATCTACTTCTTATTTTCCCGTTGATGGAGATTCATATTATTTTCTACTTTTCTCCATAACAAACAATATTGAAACGAAAATAGCGCCGTGCATATCGTGCAATGTGCCATCATCATCTCCCGGGCAAACCTAGAAGAATCAATTGAAAAATTATTACACAAAATAAAAGCACTGAACAAGGTGGTCAGTTACAAAATGAATATATCGAAATCAATAGCTTTCCTAATATACCAAGTGGAATTGGTTAGAAATTTTTTTTTGTGTGTGGTACCGGGGATTGAACCCAGGGGCATTTTACCTCCGAACTACACCCCTGGCCCTATTTTTTATCCTTTATTTTGAAACCAAGTCTCACGAAGTTGCAGATGGCCTCACTAAGTAGCTGAGGCTGGCCGCGATCCTGGATCCTCCGGTGTCAGTCTCCCAAGTACTGGGATTACAAGTGTGCGCCACCACGCCTGGCTTGGTTAGAAATTTTAATGGCAAAGGAGATCCCATCCACTATAGCAACAAAAGCCTAAACTACCTAGGAGTAAATATGAAAAAGTGGCTAAGACTATGTTGCTATGGTTTGAATTTAGTTTGAGTCTGTCTCCTATATGTTCATGTGCTGGAATGCCCAGACAGGCAATTTTGAGAGATGGTGAAACCTTTAAGAGGTAAGACCTAGTGGGAGAGATTATGCCTTTAAGAAGAATTAATCCTTTTCTTGTGGGCGTGCATTTTTGCTCTTGAGAAGTCTTGAAAGAATGGAATGTTTTAAAGTTAGGTCACCTCACTTGCTTGGATCCGTCTGCATATGGTCAGTTATATTTATATTTTTCTACATGTTGTGACACAGCCAAGGGGGATTCATCAGAGGTCACACAGATAGGAACCGGCTGGTCCTGGACTTTCAGCCTCCAAAACTATGAGTTAAATAAACCTCTTTTCTTTGTAAAGTCCCAGCCTCAGGTATCTTGTTATAGCAACACAAAATTGACTAAGACATATGTGAATAAAATTATAACAAGTCTACAGAGAATATATATGGAGAGAAAGGAATACCTAGTCATGTGTTAGAAAAATCAGTACTGTAAGGATGTAAATGCTCCTTATATTAATCTATTCTGGCAACCTACTTCCCATGGAAGTCCCAGTTATATTTTTATGGAAGAGGATGCAGGAGGGGGCTGAACAGAGTGTTTCTGTAATGTACCTGTAGAGATGAGCTACCTCCCATTCCCACTCCAAATAACTAGAAATTATACAAAGCATAGTATTTTTCTTTGTACTGGGGATTGAACCCAGGGGCTTTCTACCTTTGGGCTAGATCCCCAGCCCCATTTTATTTTTTATTTTGAAACAAGGTCTCGCTAAGTTGCTGAGGGTCTTGCTTAATTGCTGAGTCTGGCCTCGAACCTGCAATCTTCCTGTCTCAGCCTCCCAGATACTGGGTTTACAGGTGTGTGCCACCATGACTAGCTACAAAGCATAGCATTTAAAAATAAATCTATATCAATGCTGAAAAATAATAGGGGATCTTCCAGGTGGACATATATTACAAGAAAGCCTTAAAGTAATTAGTTCAGATTAGATTGGAAAGGAAAACTCCCAACCTAAAATGTGAACAGGGTAGTTTTTTACATAAATAGGAGCCGTCAGGAAAGGCTGATAGAGAGGAAGGAAGAAGCTCTGGAATTGTCCTCCGAGTGACAGCGTGATGTGCCACAGGACAAGCAAGGAGACTGAGCAACATCCCGTCCCTACATTGTGCCTATCAGTAGACAGCAGAAATATCTGTTCCCCATAGAGGCAAGGAGTGAGACCAATTGGGCCTGAGAGAAAGGCCGGGTTCTAAGGTCACTGTTGTCAACAGGAGGGAGGAAGCCAAAGCCAGTCACACAAACGGTAGGCCTGTCTCACCAGGTAGTGCATCCTCCTCCCCCCATAACAAACAGGGACAGACAGGTCAATAGAGAACCCCTAAAACAAATGCAGACCTCAGCAAGAATCACTCAAGGGGTAGGAAAAACTAGCATTATGAAAGAAATCCACCGGAATCAACCAGCAGAAGACTGCGCACAAAGGATTGGAATTCATAGTGCAAACAGAAAAAGAATGCCAATATATTTTAGGATCTTCTCATAAGGGTCAATTTACTTTTACCTTCTTTTTAGTTCGTGCACAGTATTCTAGTACGTGTCACCGCTAGTCTAATGATTGCCCTGTTGACAGACATTTAAATACTTAGTAGGTTTTCATTACTACATACAAAGTGCAGATCTGATTCATGTACGAGCCTCTTTGAATCTACATGTGACTCTAACCGATGTCATCAGAGAAATGTGATAAGATACTGCAAGCTTAAAGAAAACCAACTAGTGGCAGGTGGGGTGGCACATACCTGTACTCCCAGTACTTGGGAAACCAAGACAGAAGGATCACAGGTTCAAGATCGGCCTCAGCAACTTAGTAAGGCTCCCAACAATATAGTGAGACCCTATTTCAAAACAGCAGCAACAAAAAATAAAAATAAAATAGGGCTGGAGATGTGGCTCAGAGGTAGAACACCCCTGAGTTCAATCCCCAGTACCAAAATAAATAAATAAATAAATAAAAAGCAAGCAAGAAAAAAAAACTAACTATATTTCTTAAAGAGAAGCCATATCAATCATTCTATGTTAAAATATTTGGGGGTAAATTCCTTAAACTTTGATGATTTATTACTTAACTAGCCCCATACAACATTGATCTAATCAAATAACATTAGGAGGCATTTGCAAACATTTTTTTTTCCCTTGGTGGAATTAGTGTTATTCAGAGTTAGGCATTTTTCGTTGAAGTCTTATTTTGATAAAGGTAAGTGTCTTGTTTCATATGCCTAAATATTGTAAAAGCTGCAAGTATTATAGCCATATTTCATGGAGTAATTTGACATGGAACAGAATTTGGGACCTCATTCATTTAGTCACCTGTGACACAGAATTGATCCCAAACCATTTTTCCAAGGAAAAGCTCGCCTAGCTCTGCCTCTGGGATAATGGGAAAAAGTAAACCCTGTAGTTACATAATTCTTCCTGAGAAATTGATTGGCTTCCTTTCTTACAAACATTGTGCATTGTGTAGCTGACCTGGTTTTCCTTTTCTCATTGGCTGCCAGCCATTGTGGGTCACAAGTTCACACTAAGATGTGCATTTAAACCTCGCTCCTGCTCTCTGTTTATGTTCCTAATGAGTTTTTCTTTTTAATTGTCTTTTGCTTCAATTTTTTTTGTGTGTGTATGGAGGGGCACTGGGGATTGATCCCAGGGGCATTCTACCTCTGAGATACACCCCCAGTCCTATTTTATTTTTTATTTTGAAACAGGGTCTTGCTAGGTTGCTGAGACCTGTCTTGAACCTGCGATTCCTCTGTTTCAACCTCCCTACTGAAATTACAGGTGTGCACCACCACCCCCGGCTATATATTACTGTCTTCTTAATTACTGTCTTCTTATACACTGTTTTAAATCCTTTCTGAAACAAAGATGGATAAATTACATGAGTGGTGCCTCAGGAAACAATAAATAAACCTATAACACATAGGCCCAAAGTTATACATCCTAAAGAGTATCAATACCTTTAAAATATTTTATCTCAAGAGACTATAACCTTGTTGCGATTCATGTTGTCGCCGATGAAATCATTTTTGAAATGTCTTCTAGAATTTTCTCCTAAGCTCTTGGCACCAAGTGCAAATGTTTCCTATGATTTTAAGACATGGTGGGTCAACTTAATTTTTGGAAAAAGCCCAGTGTTTCATGGAAAGGCCTTCAAACGTAGATGGATCATTAAGCTGGGTAATCAAGTGAACACTTCTACTTATTTTTCAAAAGTATGGTATGATATAAAGTGACCAGATTTCTTTTTGTAAACATAGTTAATAAACTGGCATTGAAAATGTTTCCTAAGTTATAACTTAGGAGAAGTTTGCGTGTTAGCATTGTTAGGGGAAGGGCATGCCCTTTAAGGAAGTCTATTGATTTGGATGTTTTTGGGTTATTTTGTTGTTTTGTTTGTTGGTAGTGGCGATTGAACCCAAGATCATTTTACCTCTGAGCTATACCCCCAGTCCTTTTTCTCTCTGAAACTGGGTCTTGCTAAGTTGCTAAGGGTCTTCCTAGTTTGCTGAGGATAGTCTGGAACCTGTCTCAGCCTCCCAAGTACTGGGATTACAGTTGTGTGCTAGTGTGCCTGGCTTGATTTTGATGTATTTATTCTGACAAGTTTCTTCAAAAGCATCTTGCCCATCCCATTCCAATCCAAAGAAAGAGAAAAAAAGAAAGTTCAGAAAAGTGTTAGTCATGGAGATTCACATTTCCCAAGGAGAATACACAGGACCTCCTGCTGATGTTCAGAGAACAGAGAAATTGCTCAGGATCTTAGGCATCTCCCATCATTCTGTAAGTCACCTCCAGGCCACAGATAACTTGTGAGTTTTTTTTTTTTTTGTATGTGGTACCGGGGATTGAACCCAGGGGCGTTCTACCTCCGCGCTACACCCCCAGCCCTATTTTTTTATACTTTATTTTGAAACCGGGTCTCATGAAGTTGCGGAGGGTCTCACTAAGTAGAGAGAGAGAGAGAGAGAGAGAGAGAGAGAGAGAGAGACAGAGAGAGAGAGAGAGAGAGAGAGAGAGAGCTGAGGCTGGCCGCGAACCCGGATCCTCCGGTCTCTGCCTCCCAAAGTACTGGGATTACAAGCGTGCGCCACCACGCCCGGCTGTGAGTTTTGTCATACATGCTGGGGGCAGGAAGCTTCATGCCTATCTTTTGACACCCGGTATCATGTAGTTGTTTATAAGTGAAAAATCTGAAACTATTTTGCTTCTCCTGAAGGACTATTTTTTTTTTTTTTTTTGCAGTATGGGGAATTGAACCCAGGGGCGTTCTACCTCCGAGCTACACCCCCGGCCCTATTTTTTATACTTTATTTTGAAACCAGGTCTCACGAAGTTGCGGAGGGCCTCACTAAGTAGCTGAAGCTGGCCGAGAAACCCAGATCCTCCAGTCTCTGCCTCCCAAGTACTGGGATTACAAGCGTGTGCCACCACGCCTGGCCTGAAAGACTATTTTTGAAAGCCCTTTGTCTAGCCCTTTGCTGCTCAGAAAGTCCTTTTTTTTTTTTTGCTGTGTGTTATATGTTTAGTATCACTGCTATAAACTGGGTATGGTGGCACATGAGGGTAGTAGGTTTGAGACCAGCCTCGGCAATTTAGTGAGACTCTCAGCAACCTAGCAAGACTCTATTTCAAAACAAAAAATAAAATAAGGACTGGGGGTATAGCTTGGAGGTAGAATACCTCTAGGTTCAATCCCTAGGAACACACACACACACACATACACACACACACTACTGCTATAGTAGCATGACATTATAGAATGTTATGTGTTATCACTGGAAGGACTTTATTATCCAAGATGTTTGACTGAAGGTAGGTATAGAATTATGGGATACATCAAGATGTATCATGAAAAGCTGTATGCTTTGCATCAAATTTACGTACTTGTATTGAGGTTGCTTCAGGAACTGAAAAACAAGCTCATAATAATTAATGTTGGAAAATATTGCTTAGAGAGTTTTATAGTAGATAAGCTCTGGGATCCAGGGGAAGAAGGGGCAGATACGACAGGACCAGGGAGCTGACAAAGTGACAGGGGGGTAATCATTTGCACAATATGTCCCAAGATGATTTCCATGTCTAGGCGGAAGGATTGGAAGATAGCTAATTAAATGTGGATTAAGACAGGGCCGTGCAGCCGATCTCTTAGAGACTGGTGTAAAATGTCAAAGCAGGGGATGGTGAGCTGGGGGTGTGGGCCCGCTGCTCCACAGCCTCCTCCATGGAGCGAGGCTGCTGGGCGGCCGGCGTAGTTTCTCCTGAACAGGTTGAATTGGGGTTGCCAAGAGAAGTGCTTAACGTCTCTTCAGATTAGACTAAGTGGATCAAGAGATGTCCTTTGGCACTGACACTACAGTCTCTTGACAGTGGACCGTAGGGTAGACCAGAGTCTAGCGAGCAAAAATCCTAGCCCACTAATTTTAGAGTGGAGAAAACAGAGACCAAAGAGATGACTAATTAAAATGAGTCAAATTGTGGGGACAAAACTGAAACCATTAGCTGAGTATCCCCCTGTTCTCACCTCTTCCCGGAGCTTCCTCTCCACACCAAGGAAATCCTGCTTGGTAACTCTTCTGGGGTTCAGAGCATCCTGGGTGCATGGATGCTCATGAGCTCTCCTCGGGCCTACCTCATTGGGGTTTCTTTATAACACTCTGAAACACTTAGGATCTGCAACTATGTTTTTGTAATTTTCTGCAAAATAATTCTGCCTCTCAAAATGCTGATCCCCTGGGCAATATATTTCAGAGCAATTATCTAGCCCACCCTTTGCCCTTCTGCCTCAGAAACATCAACTAAAATGGGCCATAATTGAATGGGAATGAAAGCTGATTAACCCTCGCCTACCCTTGGCAGTGTTTAGTGTTAGAGTTAATTGATTGTCTCTATTTATTAGCAATTTACTTTTGAGAAATGTCTCAGTGATTTTTCTTTATTCTTAAAAGAAGGGTGAAGCCGGGCGTGGTGGTGCACGCTTGTAATCCCAGTACTTTGGGAGGCGGAGACCGGAGGATCCGGGTTCGCGGCCAGCCTCAGCTTTCTTGCTCTCTCTCTCCCTGTCTCTCTGTCTCTCTGTCTCTCTGTCTCTCTCTCTCTCTCCTTAGTGAGGCCCTCCGCAACTTCGTGAGACCCGGTTTCAAAATAAAGTATAAAAAATAGGGCCGGGGGCGTAGCGCGGAGGTAGAACGCCCCGTTCAATCGCCGGTACCGCAAAAAAAAAAAAAAGAAGGGTGTGTGTGTGTGCGTGCGTGTGTGTGTGTGTGTGTGTGTGTGTGTGTGTAATAGGGTATAGGCAGGAGGGTAATAAGTGGAGAAAAGGGAAATGAAGAACCACATTTATTTCTGTTGTTATTTTTCCCTTTGGGTCTTCACTTTTTGAGTCCCACAAAACTATTTGTAGCATCTGTTTGTGGATAAGAGCATCAACTTTAATATTAGATAGAAATGTTTGAAATCCTAGCTAGATGACCTTGGGTGAGTCACTTAATCTAAGATTTTTTTTTTCCTTCTGGAAGACACAGATAACAATAAAGCCTGTTTCACAGAGTCATTGTGAGAACTGAGTAAGAAAAATGATAGATGCTGGCCGGGCGTGGTGGCGCACGCTTGTAATCCCAGTACTTGGGAGGCGGAGACTGGAGGATCCGGGTTCGCAGCCAGCCTCAGCTACTTAGTGAGGCCCTCCGCAACTTCGTGAGACCTGGTTTTAAAATAAAGTATAAAAAATAGGGCCGGGGGTGTAGCTCAGAGGTAGAACGCCCCTGGGTTCAATCCCCGGTACCACACACACACACACAAAAAAAAGATCGATGCTTCAATCAGTGGCTAGCACTTAATAAGGGCCCAGTAAGTGTTATTGATTATTATTATCCTGCACCATTGACCAAGCAGATTCGTTGCACATTTTAAAAGTGTGCTTGGGCTAGGTGTGATGGCACATGCCTTCAATCCCAGTACTTGGGAAGATGAGACAGGAGGATCATGGGTTTGAGACCAGCCTCAGCAATTTAGGGAGACTCTCAGCAACCTGGCAAGACACTGTTTCAAAACAAAAAATAAGGGATGGGGGTATAGCTTGGAGGTAGAATGCCCCTGGTTTTAATCCCCAGTATCCCCCCCCCCCAAAAGTGTGCTTGGGTAGGTGACTGTAGCTCACAACAACTTATTATATATTTTATTAAAGAACTAGAAGAATTTGAAAGTTCTTTTTTTTTTGTGGTACCGGGGATTGAACCCAGGGGCGTTCTACCTCTGCGCTACACCCCCGGCCCTATTTTTTTTTTATATTTTATTTTGAAACCAGGTCTCACGA
>PVJS01057944.1:0-11892 GCA_004027185.1 Glis glis
CCTATTCTTTTTTTTTTTTTTTTGCGGTACCGGGGATTGAACCCAGGGGCGTTCTACCTCCGAGCTACAGAGCTAAACCCCCTGCCCTATTTTTTATACTTTATTTTGAAACCGGGTCTCACGAAGTTGTGGAGGGCCTCACTAAGTAGAGAGAGAGACAGAGAGAGAGAGAGAGAGAGAGAGCTGAGGCTGGCCGCAAACCCGGATTCTCCGGTCTCTGCCTCCCAAAGTACTGGGATTACAAGCGTGCGCCACCACGCCCGGCTTTAGCCATATTCCTGATTCCATTTTGTTTTCTTTTGTGTGTGTGTGTGGTACCGGGGATTGAACCCAGGGGCATTCTACCTCCGGGCTACACCCCCAGCCCTATTTTTTATTCTTTATTTGGAAACAGGGTCTCACGAAGTTGCGGAGGGCCTCACTAAGTAGCTGAGGCTGGCCGCGAACCCGGATCCTCTGGTCTCAGCCTTGCAAGTACTGGGATGACAAGCGTGCGCCACCACGCCCGGCCTGATTCCGTTTTGTATCTTGTCCCTTTTGTCCCTTTGCCTCATCTTTCTTCCTTGTCATTCCTTTCCTTTGCCTTCTTTTCCTCTCTCTGTCTCTCTGTTTTAACGAACACCCCCCAACTCAAAGGTGTCCTGTGCTGTGATAGTCACTGGAAATTGAAAGAGAAAGAGAAGTGGGTAGGAAGTACAACTGAGATCGTTGAGAGAGCGAGAGGGCAGAGAAGTGCGGGAGGCCGAAGAGAAAGGTGAATTCCATGAGGAGAAGCGGGAAGGGCCTGTCATGGGAGAAGAGGTGTCTGCAGAAGATGGTTGGAGGAGTTGGGGTGGGGGGACTGGACTCAGGACCAGCGGGGCCCTTGTGTCAGTAGAGGCAGCGAGATTCGCTTAGGAAAACAAGGAAGCCACACGCAAGGGAGAATGCGGGCCATTTCCAGAGTGCAAGCACACTTTGGGGTTCCCAGCACTCTTCTTTTAAAGGGAGCTTGGTGAGGGGTGATGGCCTGGTCCCCTTCTGGATCCTTGATGTGGTCTCCATTGTCTGATCAACAGATAACGCTAGAAAGTCTCCTGTTACAGGCTTCTCAAAATATCATATCTCTCTTGTTTAAACTATTTATCAGGAAGACTAATTAATGGTGCACAAGGTAAGTATCATAGGTGAGTGAGTTTTTGTTTAAGATGTATACATTTACCCCAAAATTGGGAGTGATAGGCCGGGAAGAGAGACTGGCTTAGGGAGTGGCAGGTCTAGAAAAATATAGAGAAATTCTTAATTAAAATTTTATTTTGAAGCCGGGCGTGGTGGCGCACGCCTGTAATCCCAGTACTTTGGGAGGCAGAGACCGGAGGATCCGGGTTCGCGGCCAGCCTCAGCTCGCTCTCTCTCTCTCTCTCTCCCCCTCTACTTAGTGAGGCCCTCCGCAACTTTGTGAGACCTGGTTTCAAAATAAAGTATAAAAAATAGGGCCAGGGGTGTAGTGCAGAGGTAGAATGCCCCTGGGTTAAATCCCCAGTACCGCAAAAAAAAAAAAATTATTTTGAGACTCAGGCATGGTGGCGCACGCCTGTAGGATTGCAGGTTTGAGACCAGCCTTCGCAATTTACAGAGGTCCCTCAGCAACATAGTGAGACCCTGTTTCCAAATAAAAATAAAATAGGGCTAGGGGCATAGCTTGGAAGTAGAATGCTCCTGGGTTCAATCCCTAGCACCACACACACACACAAAATTATTTTGAGGTGGGCATGGTGGCACACTCCTGTAATCCTAGTGCTTGGGAAGCTGAGACAGGAGCATCACAGGTTTGAGACTAGCCTCAGCAACTTAGAAAGATTCTCAGCAACCTAGTGAAACCCTGTTTCAAAATAAAAAATAAATGCCAGGCATGGTAGAGCATGCTTGTAATCTCAGTACTTGGGAGGCTGAGAAAGGAGGATTGTGATTTGCGGCCAGCCTCAGCTACTTAGTGAGGCCCTCTGCAACTTAGTGAGACCCTGTTTCAAAATAGAAGAATAAAAAATAGGGCTGAGGGTATAGCTTGGCGGTAGAATGCCCTTGGGTTCAATCTCCAGTATCGTAAATAAATAAATAAATAAATAAATAAATATGAAAAGGACTGAGGGACCAATTAAAAAATTATCTCCTTTATGTCTTTCTACCTATTTCATTTCTTCTATCCTACTTCAACACAACTTTTCCCACAGCAAAACCACACATGTCTTCTTCAAGAGTCTGACTCAACTTCTGTCTTTAGAGAAGAGCAGACCCCAAGTGAGACAGACCAGGTTCCCACGGTGACCCAGCTGACCGCCGGCGCTGTGCACAGCGCGCTGAAGGAAATGCAGCTTCTTCTATTTGGTGGCTGGGGAGTGTCTCATGACTCACTTGGTGTGGAGCGTCCTGTCAGCAGTGGCTGATGGACTCCACCATTCCCGTAAGGAAGACTGCTTAATTACTCCTATCAACTCTCAGGGACTCCCCATGTTTAGTTTTCAGAGACTTCTTATCTGAAGCCAGGACAAATTTTAACCACATGCCCAGCCATGAGCTGGGTAAACACAGACAGGAGCCCGACGGCCACCCTGACACTAGGGAGAGTGGCGCTATCAGAGGACACATAGTCATGCTTCCAAGCTGACTCCCTCTACACCCAATGCCGCCCCAACCTTTGAGCCCTGAGATGCGTTTATCAGCACCACAGAGCAAATGTTTGACTTTGCCTCTTGTGTCGTCTTAAATCTGTATTTATTCTAATAGCTGTGTTGGTTCTGTGTTCCCTGGCTGTGTGAATGTTCCTCTGTCTCCTTCCCGGACGGCGGGTGGGAGACTGTAATCCTGACAGGTGGGAGCCCTTTTTATGAGTTAGTAGCAACTGCAGGACACATATCTGCCCATAAACGGACCAACATAGGTGAGCGATTCTATTACCTTTCCGTGCTGGTCCCCTTCCTGCTTCTCAGTGCCGCACTGGACAATGGGAAGTCAGGCTACTGATTCCCACTCTGCCTAGGCTGCAGCCCCAAACCCTCACCACTCACAGCCTCACGGTTTCCATAGCATGAAAGGAAGATGTTGGGTTACAGCCTGTGGGTTTTCCCCCGACCCGGGCGACCTGAATTATATTTTTTGTGCAGCTTTGTAAAGCCCTTTTGTATATATTAACAAATATGTTAAATATGTTCAATCCTTAACCCAATTGTGAGTATACATGGAAGAGACGTTGCTTGTTACAGGTGAGGAAATGAGGGTTCGGAGGAGGATTAAATGACTCACCCTGGGTTACTTCATGAGTAAAAAAGTAGAACCTAAATTCTGGAATTTCTCCTCCAGTGTTCTTTCCACTACACCACACCACTGAAAGAAAATAATTTCTCTCTGGATATCGTTCTATTAATTCAGATTTCCTCCAAATGAGATCTAACCACATCCAAGCCGTGGTGAGCCCAGCTCTGACCCAAAGGAGGCACTCAACAAGGTGGGTTAAATATGAGAGAGAGAGAGATAAGGGAAAAAACAGGACTTTGGCACACGCCTGTAATCCCAATACTTGGGAGGCTGAGACACAGGAGGATCGCAGGTTCGAGGCCAGTCTCAGCAGCTTAGCGAGGCCCTTAGCAATTTAGTGAGACCCTGTTTCAAAATAAAAATAAAAATAGGGCTGGGAGTGTAGCTCAGAGGTAGGATCCCCCAGGGTTCAATCCCTAGTACCAAAAAAAGAAAAAGAAAGAGAAGGCCTTGCTGGGCGTGGTGGCGCACCCTTATAATCCCAGTACTTGGGAGGCTGAGACTGGAGGATCCGGGTTCGCGGCCAGCCTCAGCTACTTAGTGAGGCCCTCTGCAACTTCGTGAGACCCGGTTTAAAAATAAAAGTATAAAAAAAAATAGGGCTGGGGATGTAGCTCGGAGGTAGAATGCCCCTGGGTTCAGTCCCCGGTAGCGCAAAAAAAAAAAAGAAATTAGAAATCAATAATAAAAAAAACCTGGAAAATCTGCAAATATTTGGAAACTAACACTCTTCTAAATAACGCTTGTATCAAACAAGAAATGAAGAGTAAAAAATAGAAAGTCCTTTGAAGTAAACAAAAATAAATATAAAAACATAGCATATTAACAGTTCTGGAATATAGCTAAAGTCGTACTTAGAGGGAAATTTGTAGCACTAGGCATCTATATTAGAAAAGAATAAAGGTCTCAAATTTCAGTTTCTACCTTAAGACATTAAAAGAAAAAAATGAGTCAGGTGTGGCAGTGCACACATGTCATCCCAGTACTTGGGAGGCTGAGACAGGAGGACCACAGGTTTGAGGCCAGCCTCAGCAACTTAGCAAGACCCTCTTGCAAGAGATTCTGTTTCAAAATACAGAGGTAGAGTGCCCCTGGGTTTAATCTGCAGTACCAAAAAAATAAGTAAGAAATGAGGAAATTGAACCCATATTGGTAGAAGGATAAAAAATATATAGAACATAACAAAACTCAGTGAAATAGAGAGGATTCCAGGAAGATAGCTGAGTAGGAAGCACTAAAAACCTGTCTTCTTGCCCAGAGACAATTTCACTGGAATCTGTCTGATATAATTATTATTATTATTTTTTGCGGTACTGGGGGTTGAACCCAGGGGCATTCTACCTCCGAGCTACACCCCCAGCCCAATTTTTTGTTCTTTATTTTGAAACAGGGTCTCACTAAGTTGCGGAGGGCCTCACTAAGTAGCTGAGGCTGGCCGCGAACCTTCAATCCTCCTGTCTCAGCCTCCCAAGTACTGGGATTACAAGCGTGTGCCACCACGGCCGGCTCGCTTTCCTTTCTTTCTGTACTGGGGATGGAGCCTAGGGACATTCTACCTTTGAGCTACACCCCCAGTCCTTTTTATGTTTTATTTTGAAACAGGATTCCACTAGGTTGCTGAGAGTCTTACTATGTTGTTGAGGCTGTCCTCCTGCCTCAGCCATCCAAGTACTGGGATTACAGGTGTATGCCACCATGCCTGGCTCACCTTTTCTTTTTTTATAGCATCTCTCTCTTCCTACAAGTTCAGAGTCTCCACATGACAGAGCAGGAGGTCAGCGCCCTCTCTGCACTCTGTTTGCCCTTCTGATAGCGATTTCATCACCTCCTCACCACCAGCTGGCTGGCAGATCTCTCCCAGACACCCTAAGCAGCTGGGCCCTTGGGTCTTGAGCTCGCCCAGTGCTCAGTTCCCGGCAGTCACCTGGGCCTGGAGGAGTGAACTGTTCACTATCCGGCCTCCACCTCTTCGTGACCCGACCTCCTCCCCACTTGCACAATCAGCTCGCCCCGGCCTCCTTGCAGAACCTGAAGTTCCTTTCTCCAGTTCCTTTCCCCGTTCTACATCCTCCTTCCACGCACACCTGCCCCACAGCAGCAGCTTGGCCTCTGGTTTTAACCCTTTCTTACCTCCGCGCACCTCCATCCCCCGGCGGACCTCACGTCCCAGCACTTCCTCTTTTCTTTTCATTCTTGCTTTCTCCAACCTCAGGAAAATCTAGCTGCAAATGTTTTGTGCACGTGCAACCTGAGCTTCTAAACAGCGCTGCACAGCAAAAAGCCCAAACCACACGCACCCAGGGGTGGCTGCCAATCCTGCATGCTGTTTTTTATTCAGGACCCTGAGTCTTTTATTGGTGCCTGGTTAGCCTCTAGCTCTTTCTCCTCAGCTGGTTGGAATTATTTTCATTTTCAACCTCTTTTCTGTAACCCTGTACTTCTAACCCAATTCTTCCTTCCAGCACTCTCGTTCAGCGACCTAGCCTGCCACTACCTGCGATGATTGTGGCACAAACTTTCCTGTGCCTCACTGAAGTACCACGCATCCTTGTGCAGTCTCTTCAACTGCCTCCCCGTCTCAAAGAAGAACATGCCCTTGTTGCCCAAGACTCTCCTGTTCATGAGGTAGAATAGAAGAGATAAAATATTAGGCAGAAAAGATACAAATTGGGAAGAAAAGGAAAATATAGTTTAAAAAAAATCTAAAACCCTTAGCGCTCACCTCGGTTTCCTGAGAAAGGGTCCCAGGAAAAAGTCACACCTCTTTCTCAGAAGAGCCCTACACCCCGCTGAATGCCCGACTTCTCATCTCCACTCCTGACTTCTGGTCTCCTGCTCCATTGGAGGGAATCCACATCTTTTGTCCATGTAAAAACTTCAAAGAGGAGGCCGCCATCCCATGGTGTCCCTGGCCAGCCCCTCTCGAGTTGACCTGTAAGAAAAAAGATATATTAGATTGGAGAGGCTTTTGTCTCTCTCTCTCTCTCTCTCTCTCTCTCTCTCTCTCTCTCTCTCTCTGCAGCCGCTCTCTGCCGCAGCTCTCACACCCTTGAGATGGCCCGTGCCTTTTTCTGAACGTGTATCCCCACCTTTCTTGAATTAAACCTATGCCTTTTATCTCTGACTGGCGTGTGCTGAAATTCTTCTCAACACGGAGCCAAGAACCCAGAGGTAGAATGCTCCTGGGTTCCATCCCCGGTATCACAAAAAAAAAAAAAAAAAAAAAAAAAAAAAAGAGAGAGACAGAGAGAGAGAGAGAAAGGAGAGAGGTTGAGTTTGATCTCAAAACAGCATCTAATTAATAATAGCCAACATTTATAGGGCTTTTGTTTTGTCCAGGTACTGATTAGACTACTCTAGTATTTTTTTAATAACTCTGGGAGGTAGAAACTCATTCTTTTATTTATTTATTTATTTTTGTGGTCCTGGGGATTGAACCCAGGGGCATTCTACCTCCGAGCTACACCCCCAGCCCAATTTTTTATTCTTTATTTTGAAACAGGGCCTCACTAAGTTGCAGAGGGCTCACTAAGTAGCTGAGGCTAGCCGCGAACCTGTGATCCTCCTGTCTCAGCCTCCCAAGTACTGGGATTACAAGCGTGCACCACACGCCCAGCTAGAAACTCATTCTTTTTTTTTTTTTTTGCGGTACCGGGGATTGAACCCAGGGGCGCTTTACCTCCGAGCTACACCCCCGGCCCTATTTTTTATACTTTATTTTGAAACTGGGTCTCACGAAGTTGCGGAGGGCCTCACTAAGTAGCTGAGGCTGGCCGTGAACCTGTGATCCTCCTGTCTCAGCCTCCCAAGTACTGGGATTACAAGCGTGCACCACCATGCCCGGCTAGAAACTCATTCTTGATGAAGAAACCTAGGCACAGAGAAATTCAATAACTTATCCAATTCAGTCATGACTCTTAGAAGCAGCAAGGCGGGGATCTGAGCCCAGTGCCCAGCCCACGCCTGTGCCTACACTGAGCAGCAGGGCGTGCCCGCAGGTCACCACCTCTGATTCACCTGGCTGCTTCAGAAGTGGCGATTCCTTCCCCACGGGCTGAGTCACTTCTAACACTAGCCCTCTAGGTAAAGAGGAATGACAGGTAGCTTACTGACACTAACTTATGATAAGAAGCATTAACTTCCTCTACTTAAGAGTCCCAAGGACACTTCTGAGTGGGGTACTTCTTCTCTTCCTTCTCCTTTTTCTTCTTCTTTTGTGTGAGTGGTACTGAGGATTGAATCCAGGGACATTCTACCCCTGGGGCTACACCCCCAGCCCTATTTCCTATTTTACTTTTTACTTTGAAACAGTGTCTCATTAAGTTGCTGAGAGCCTCACTAAGTTGCTGAGGCTGGCTTCGAACCTGTGATCCTCCTTTCTCGGCCTCCCAAGTACAGGGATTACAAATGTGTGCCACCACTTCTGGCTCTTCTCCTTCTCTTCCTCCTTTCCCTTCCCCTTCTGCTCCTCCTCCTCCTCATTCTCCTTTTTTTTTTTTTTTTTGTGGTGCTGGGGATTGAACCCAGAGGCTTCTACCTCTGAGCTACACCCCAGCCCTTTTTAATTTGTTCTTTTGAAATAGGGTCTCGCTAAGTTGCTGAGAGCCTTGCTAAATTGCTGATACTGACCTTGAACCTGTGATCCTCCTGTCTCAGTTTCCCAAATACTAGGATTACAGTTGTGTGCCATCATGCCTGGCTAGTATTTACTTTCTTAGGATCTTTACTTCTCCTTTTGGCTGAAGTAAGCATTATTTTGGAAATCTCTATAGCCAGATGACTAAGTTTTCTCCTCCTCCTCCTCTTCCTCCTTCTTCTTTTATTTTACTTTATTTTATACTGGGGATTGAATCCAGGGGCATCCTACCTCCAAGCTACACCCCCAGCCCTTTTTATTTCAAAACAGGGTCTCACTAATTTGCTGAGGGGCTCACTTAAGTTGCTGAGGCTGGCCTCGAACCTGCTATTCTCCTGTCTCAGTCTCTCAAGTACTGGGATTACAGGTGTGTGCCACTGTGCCCCACGCTTCTTCCCATTTTATAGACGAACAAGCTGAAGGTGGGATAAGTCATTCCCCAGCAGTTAAGATTATTATTATTATTATTTTTTTTTGCGGTACTGGGGATTGAACCCAGGGGCATTCTACCTCTGGGCTACACCCCCGGCCCTATTTTTTATCCTTTATTTTGAAACAGGGTCTCACTAAGTTGCGGAGGGCCTCACTAAGTAGCTGAAGCTGGCCGCGAACCCAGATCCTCTGGTCTCAGCCTCCCAAATACTGGGATGACAAGCGTGCGCCACCATGCCCGGCTTCCCAACAGTTACGATTAGACGTGATGCACACTGGGGAAACTGTATTGGGAGGGTGGACACTGGACGGAAAGGAAGGGTCGGACATGGGAGACACGGGGAGGGGACGGGAGCTGAGCGTGCCCACGGCCTGGTGCAGGGATCACTGGCCTGAGTGACGTGTGGCACGATAGCATGTCTTTCCCTCCCTGTTTTTTTGTGGCAGGGGTGAGGACGAATTCCTGCAGCATTATGGATGGTAACAAGGTGGGGGTTTGTAATGATCATTTGACAGGATAATAACCCCTCTGTCTAGTTCTTCCTGTTGGTCAACAGGAGACCATTAAACTGATTGAAATACTTGCTCAAGGGGATGAATTAGATCCCTTAGTTTGGACGAAACTCCAAGCCAGGCCAAGCCACGGCCTATAAGGAAGTGTAAGCAAATAATTATTGTCTCAGAAATCTCAAAATAGGATGGATAAAGAAATTGTAATCCTTGACTGATCTAATCTAGCTTTTTCTTTCTTCGCGGTGTTGGTGATTGAGCTAAGGGCCTTACACACGCTAGGTGAGCGCTCTACCACTGAGCCACATCTCTAGTCCTCAAATTTCGTTTTTTCTGTTGGTTGATTTTTCCTCTTTCACACAGTAAAATGCAAGACCAACCAGTCAGAGAAATCATATTTTCTAAAGGACCAGGCCCTCATTCCCCTTGGCTCCATCCCCTGGTGTCTGCCTGGCTCTGCCAACAAGCAGGTGGCAGGGAAGTTCTCCCTGCACACAGTAGGTCTAGGAGGGAGGGAAATGGGCCTAGACATCTTGGGCTGCGCCGCTCATGCTGCCATTCGAGCCACATTTTCACAATGTCCTCATGGCATAAGTAATGGCCTAGCATACGATACAGTACTCAGAAAAGAGCCGGCTACATGAATATATCATAGCATGAGTTTGTATGCATCAAAAACAAAACAAAAGACTAGAAGTAGATCAGTATGATTTGGGGTTATGAAATAACGAATGAATATTTTCTATTCCTTTGTCCTTTATTACACCTTCCAAGTGTTTACAATAAGCCCCTTTCTCTCTCCCTCCTTCTCTCAGCCTCTCTCAACTACCGACCTATCCATCCATCCATCCATCCATCCATCCATCCATCCATCCTCCATCCATCCATCCATCCTCCATCCATCCATCCATCCTCCATCCATCCGTCTGTCCGTCCGTCCGTCCATCCATCCATCCATACGTAGGTATATAGCCTACGTATATAGCCTACGTACAAGCCTGTAGTCCTTGTACACCAAGTCTATATGAAACTCTTACTATAAAAGTTAAGAACAGCCAGAGCAGGGCGTGGTGGCGCACGCTTGTAATCCCAGTACTTGGGAGGCAGAGACCAGAGGATCTGGGTTCGCGGCCAGCCTCAGCTACTTAGTGAGGCCCTCCGCAACTTCATGAGACCCGGTTTCAAATTAAAGGATAAAAAATAGGGCCGGGGGTGTAGCTCGGAGGTAGAACGCCCCTGGGTTCAATCCCCCGTACCACAAAAAAAAAAAAAAAAAAAAGAACAGCCAGGCATGGTGACTCTCACCTGTAATCCTAGTACTTGGGAGGCTGAGATAGAAGTCTAGCCTCAGTAACATAGCGAGGCCCTCAGCAACTTAGTGAGACCTTGTTTCAAAATTAAAAAATTAAAAGGGCTGGGGGTATAGTTTGGAGGTAGAGTGCCCCAGGGTTCAATCCCCAGTACAAAAAAAAAAAAAAAGTGAGGAACATTATCCAATCCATATCAGCTTTCAGGATCTTTTTTTGTGTGTGTGTATGGTACGGGGGATTGAACCCAGGGGCATTCTACCTCCGAGCTACACCCCCAGCCCGATTTTTTCTTCTTTATTTTGAAACAGGGTCTCACTAAGTTGTGGAGGGCCTAAGTAGCTGAGGCTGGCCGCGAACCTTCGATCCTCCTGTCTCAGCCTCCCAAGTACTGGGATTACAAGCGTGCGCTACCACGCCTGACAAAAGTATTCATTTTTCTAAAGAGTTATTTTGGTGCGCAACTTGTCAGTGAATTTCTAAAGGCTGTGTTGCAATCTAGAATTCATACATGAGCCGTCATCCCCTCTCAGTATGTGAACCTCTAGACCTTGAGAGTATAAATTCGGTTTCAGACACTGCAGTTCTCCTCTCCCTCCTCCTTCTTGTGTGGTACTGGGGATTGAACCTAGGGGTGCACATTTCTGAGCTACATCCCCAGCCTTTTTTATTCTTTATTCTGATATAGGGTCTTGTTATATTGCCCAGGCTGTCCTTGAATTTGTGACCCTCCTGCCTCATCCTCCTGAGTCGCTGGAATTACAGGTATGCACCCCACACTCTGCTACTGTACACATTTTCTTCACAAACTCATATCAGTTAAAGTCCTCTCTTGAAAGAGAAAGCAATTTATTAAACAAGATTGCTTAAATGCTAATTATAATTCCATTTTATAAGAAAAATAGCATTGCAAAACTAGTTGTTTGAGAAAAGGAAAGGAAATCTTTTAAGAAGCTGTGTCATAGAAAAACCACAGGGACAAGACTAGTCACTGGGAGACCTGGTCCTGGTCCTGACTTGGCCCCTTTTGCCCTGTGTAACCTCGGACGGGTGACCTCACGAATTTGTACAATGCTCTATTTTCTCCTGGATGAATAAGAATTGACATATTAAGTCCGGTAGCTGGGTGCGGTGGCACACACCTATAATCCTAGTACTTGGGAGGTTGAGACAGGAGGATGGCAAGTTTGAGGCCAGCCTCAGCAACTTAGCCTGACCCTGTTTCAAAATAAAAAATAAAAAGGGATAGGGCTGTAGCTCAAAGGTAGAATACCCTGAGTTCAACCCCCAGTACAAAAAAAAAAAAAGATATTCCTATACTTCTATTTGGTCTCTCCGCTTCTAGGCTTACTCTAGTCTACACTCACCGCAGCAAACCAGTGGATAGTTCTAAAGTCTGTGTGGTGTGTCTCCTAATTAAACTTGGGAGGGGGAAGTCCAAACTCCTTAGCTTATATATATATATATATATACTGGCCACCTGTTCACATTTTCATCCCTTGCTCTTGTCCCAATTTGAAATCTGCAGACTTCTGCAATTTGTCCTGTTTAAACTCCCTTTCTTTTTCTTTTCTTTTTTTTGCGGTACCGGGGATTGAACCCAGGGGCGTTCTACCTCCGCACTACACCCCCGGCCCTATTTTTTTATTATACTTTATTTTGAAACCGGGTCTCACGAAGTTGCGGAGGGCCTCACTAGGTAGAGAGAGAGAGAGA
>PVJS01057945.1:0-11914 GCA_004027185.1 Glis glis
TCTCTCTCTCTCTCTCTCCTCTTTCCATATACCTGATTTCAATCTAGCACAAAATAGTCAACAAACTGTGTCCATAAATGTTTTGCTTTTCTTACTTGCTGCTCTTATTTCAGTTCTGGCCAACACTAGAGGGCTATGGCGCACACCTGGAATCCCAGTACTTGGAGGCTGAGACAGGAGGATCACAAGTTCAAGGACTCAGCAACTTAGTGAGAGCCTCAGCAACTTAGGAAGACACTGTTTCAAAAAAAAAAAAATAGAAAGGGTGAGGATGTAGCTCAGAGGTAGAATGCCCCTGAGTTCAATCCCTAGTACCAAAACCCTCCCCAAAACAAACAAACAACAACAACAACAAAAAAAAAAAACAGGTGGGATTGTTCAAGATGTGAGTAGTATCTCAGAGTTTCATTGTCTCACTTCCATAGTTTACACAGCTTCAGATACAGACTGAGACAGGAACTAATCAACAGATTCCAATGCTCCTCGGAGCAGCCACTATGTAGAGGACACACTTCTGCAATGATGTGAAAGAGTGAATTCACAGAGGTCTTGATGGAATTTCTGAGGGCATGCTATCTGTTTGGTGAGTCCCTCTCAAGGTATGGCCCCATCCACGGGATGCAAGATTAAACAAACTCACTTAAGTCTACATGTTCCTTCTGCTGTTGCTGTTTCTGTTGTATTTGGACACACTTCAGTGCATCCCCCATTTGGACAGATTTGACAAACTGAGAAAATTATAAATTGCAGCTGACTTTGGAAATCAATGACAGGAAAAAAACTAAGGCAACCCTTTCGATCATTCTTGTTTTATGGCCTCTGCTATTTCTTTAGAAGTTTAAAAATCCGAAGGGTAGGGCTGAGTACTTCTTGTTATTCTTGAGTTAGGTAACTTAAACTGGATTAGGGTGACAGGAGATTAACATGCCAAACCAATCATCAGCGTGCGCATTCCCTTCACCTAAATATCCAAGGATATCAACACAGATTTGTTATACAGGTTGGGGATTATCTCAAGAATTTTCCCATCATTTGATGTCATTAAAATTGGCTCTTTTTTCTCTCTCTTTTTAAAGAGAGAGTAAGGAAGATTTTATACAAAGGGCCTATTTCAATGGGGTTTTATATTAGAAGGGAGATGGAGCTCAAGTCCCAAGCCTCTTTTCTTAACATGGGGTTTTAAAGATCTTAAAGAGGTGTTCTATTTATTTCTTCTATACTATTAATTTGTTTATGCTGGAAAATATTTCTTTTTCTCTTCAGTGCTGGACCTCAAACTCAAGGCCGGGCACGTGCGAGGCAAACATTCTACCACTGAGTTACATTCACAGCACCTAGCTAGAAGAATATTTTTATATTGTACTTTGTTTATAAGGCAAATATAAGAAATAAAAATTTACTAATTATCAGAATAATTGCTACTGGCCAAGAAAGTAATAAAATACCCCCTTTCAATATACACAGGCTCAGTTATCTGCTTTAGAGAATGAATTCACTTATTACCATTTAAAAAGTGAGAGGATATATAAATTTGAAAGGCTGACACTGCCATTCCTGTGAATTTTTAACGAAAATTTATTAAATCTTCTGTGGTTGTGACCATTAATACTTGGGACATAATTTTCTAAGCACACACAAAAAAAATCTTTGCAAAATTTCTAGGGTGTCTATTTCTTCTTGAAAATATAAATTAAACCAGGCATGGTGGTGGTGCACACCTGTAATCTCAGTACTTGGGAGGCTGAGACAAGAGAATTGCAGGTTAGAGGCCAGTATGTTATATCTTAGCAAGACCCTGTCTCAGAATAAAAAATTAAAAGGGCTAGGGATATAGTTCAGTGGTAGATCAGTCCTGGAGTCAATAGCAGTAAAACACACAGATACACACACACACACACACACACACACACACACTATATAGATATATATATATATAAAATGTATATATATAATATATATAATGTATATATATTATGTATATATATAATATATATTATATATATAATATATAATGCATATATAATGTATATAATGTATATGTAATGTATATATATGTATATATGAATTAAAAGAATTAGAAAAATTTTATGTACATGTTTATGTCTCTATGTCTTAGTTACAGCTCAATCTTCAGATGTTGGCTACAATGGAAGAGTTCATAATATCAAAATGGGGCTTTCTAAAACATCAAGGTCACTTGTGTGTCCCTTGTGCCTAGCATGGTGTGGAGGCATAGAAAGTGTTCAAAACATGAATGGATGAGGGAATGATCCTGCTTAATTTGGATCATATTTCTTGATTTTTATCTAGGAACACATAAAAGAACTTCCCAAGCTAATTATGCAGGCATTCTCCAACCCTCTTAGAAGCATCTATTTTGCATAGTTTTTTATGTTATGAAACATATATTTTTTCAAAGTATCATAAATACTGATTTATCATATCATATTCAATACTGAAAAAGATGAGGGTTTCCCTCTCTCTCTCTCTCTTTTCTTTTTGTGGTATTGGGGATTGAACCCAGAGGCATTCTACCTCCGAGCTATACCCCTAGCCCTATTTTATTTTTTATTTTGAAACAGGGTCTCACTAGGTTGCTGAGAGTCTTGCTAAATTGCTAAGGCTGGCCACAAACCTATGATCCTCCTGTCTCAGCCTCCCAAGTACTGGGATTACAAGTGTGTGCCACCATAGACAGCAAAAGATAAGGGTTTGAGTTATGATCACAGATGTGTTTCTCCTTGGTGTGATCAAATTTAAATTTACTAGAATTTTTACTAGGAATTGTCTGTTCTCATTCCTTTTATCTCCCTCTGAAAAAGAGAATTGGTCAGAAAAGAGACAGTCCTGTATTTTCCTATAGAAACTTAATGGACATAGTGTGGCCACTTCTCCCTGCTGCTGGGGTAGGCTTGGTTGTATTATATGACTGCTTATGAATCTGCCACCAAACTCCATCTGCTAAGGCAAGATTTGTAGTGATTTAGGGCTCGACAGAAGAAACCTTTCCAGTCAACCATAGACCACCTAGCTTCTGACAGCTCAGGACCGTTCTGCGCCCTAGCAGTTTACTTCCTCCTTCAGGTTCCCAGCACCCTCTGTTGAAAGAAGTCCACCAAGTCCAGGAATTACACAATCGCATTAACGTTGCTCGACCAGTCGTAAAACTGTGCCATGCAGAAGGTCTACTGCTTCTTTTTTTATATATACATCCATGGTTCCCTGAATTTTCTAGACCCATGTCTGTAAATCTCTGGAGGTCTTCTTTGTTTTGTGTGACATTCTTAATTTGGAGGTTCAGAGACCTGATAAACATACCACTGAGATCCCCCTTCCCATTTTCTTCCACAAGACCTGGGAGACTTGCAAATGAGATTCCTGCTGACTTTTCATGAACATCCCTGAGTTCTTGGACAACTATGGATATCAAGCCTGATCATAACTCTGGCAACACCAAGCAAAAATAGAAAAGGTCCCTCTCTACCAATCCATAAAAGCCAAGGCTTAATTTGCTCTTTGATTATAGAAGAAATTTGGGAAGACCTGCATTAATCAAATTCAAAGCTTTAAAAATAAACATAATATGCAATGTAATATAATAAAATATTTCTATTTCTAGATCAACATAGGCCGAAGCCAACAGCCCAGCATCTGCTACTCTTCACATACAATAGGGCAATTGCATGATCTCTGAAAGAGCCAGTATGAGAGGCTGTGGGGCCACATGGCCAGATGGTGGGAAATGTAAATTGTTATGCAAGTTAGAATGACAAAGGCTGAAAAATATATTTAAATGCCATACAAATTCTTATTAAATAAGAATATAGGTATGTCAGGGAAATATTCCCAAAGGCTCAATTTCAATTTACAATCTTACCCTAAAACCCCAGAGTCACATTCTGCCACCTTTTGAAGAAGTCCGTGCTGAGAAATAAAGTAAATCAGTTCACATCAGAGCCAATTTCTGAGTCACCGAGCATAAAGGGCCCATTGGGTATCCATTGATGTGCTTTGTCTACCGTTCTTTGAAATAAAAAATAGAGTGCATTTCTTTCACTGTTCAGTTGGATCTCATTGATAATGTTTTTGTCAGTTCCACAATACTTAATGGTTCTAGATTGAATTATCTTGATGCATCCTTATATCTTAGGTGTCATATATGTCCTCTCTTTACAGAGTAGAATATGATGGAGTTAGTCTGAAGTTCATAAAACACTAACTCTGGTGTGCAAAATTATTTCTTTTTCTAAAGCAGAATCTAATTCAGTATCTTGAGGCCCCATTCTCTCTGTTGTTGAACACTCCATCTTGGAGTACTCAGACTAAACTTGATGACTGTAAGCTTTTCTCAGCCAAATGTGTTTTCTGCTCAGACCTTGCATTCTCCCCAGAGTTAGATCAAAGCTCCAAGGATTCACCATTGTTGGGAAGAGATGTCCATTTTTTATTCCTTGACAAATATTCCTGCTAGCAGCTGCTGAGATCCATATAATATCCTGTTAATGATCCACCCAGGATCTCTGTACACTACTTTTTCTTTCTTTTTTTTTTTTCTGGCGGTACCGGGGATTGAACCCAGGGGCATTCTTCCTCCAAGCTACACCCCCGGCCCTATTTTTTATTCTTTACTTTGAAACAGGGTCTCACTAAGTTGCGGAGGGCCTCACTAAGTAGCTGAGGCTGGCCACGAACCCGGATCCTCCAGTCTCAGCCTCCCAAGTACTGGGATTACAAGCATGCGCCACCACGCCTGGCCTCTCTGTACACTACTAATCCTGCCATCTTTGGTCTTTGGCTTTGCCATCCCTTTCCCCTTGCACATGCTCTCTCTCTTTCTGTACTGGGGGAACCTAGTACCATTCTACCTCCAAGCTACACACCCAGCCCTTTTTATTTTATTTATTTATTTATTTATTTATTTATTTTTATTGTACAACCCAGTACAATATTGTACTGAGGTTGGCCTTGAACCTGCAATCCTCCTGTCTCAGCCTCCTAAGTACTGGGATTACAGGTGTGTGCCACCACACCCAGCTTGAGTTGTTTATTCTTCCTCCAGTACAGAAGATCTCTTATTTTCTTTAGTGTGGGAGAATTTACTTACAAATCATTATGCATCCTTCCAAATCAATTTTTTATGGCTTTGGCTTCTGATTCTCAATGCCTGGGCATTTGGAAGTTTTCTCTTTAACCTGTTATTGTGCCACTAGTTCCAAAATAGATTTATCGATTTTTTTTCTCCACATTTCTTCCATAACCTTTACGTCCTGAAGCAATGAATGTCAAGGGCTAGCTTGAGAAAGAGAGAGCCTCGAGGTAAAAGGAAATTCTAGAAAATTAGAAAACATATCAGTTGATATGTCTAAATGTTACACAGTAACAATAAAATTTCCAAATAACACTATAAACAAAATGTGGTGATAAGCCCTGGGATTGCTAACTGGAGGAGAAAAGAACTAAAATAATACATTTTCTTTTAGTCTCAACAACCATTATGTCTACACACATTCTCTCTCTCTCTCTCTCTCTCTCTCTCTCTCTCTCTCTTGGTACTGGGGATTGAACCCAGGAGCATTCTACCTCTGAGCTACATCTCCAGCCCTTTTTATTTTGAAACAGGGTCTCAGGAGGATCAAAGATTCGAGGCCAGCCTCAGCAACTTGGTGAGGCCCTCTGTAACTTGGTGAGACCCTGTTTCAAAATAAAAGAATTAAGGAGGGCTGGGGGGGTAGCTCAGAGGTAGAAAGCCCCTGGGTTCAATCCTCAATACCCTCCACACACAGTAAAGTTGAAGGTTAAGAAACTGTGTCAAGTGAACATGCAAAATATGTGTTTTCCTGTAGATGCTCTTCCTTTCCCCTTTTAAAAACATCTTTTTCACACTCAAGCATTCAGTATTCTCATGTTTCCTTGACATCTGGGATAAAGAATGGACTGATAAACACTCTGAAGAATCATTGACTTGCTACTCAAAGAAACTTTTAGCTGAAGAGAAGTACTGGAAAAGTAATGATTAAACCTAGTGGAAGATATTTGGAGTGAGGAGCACATCCTTGGTATCCTTTAAGTTCCTGCATATTTTGCTTCATGTAAAGCTAATTTTGTTTATTTTTGTATTTTTATTTACTTGTTTATGTATTCTATTTATTGGACTCAAATTTGTTATCAGCAACTGATACTTTCTTTCATACTGAAATAAGGGAACACAGGTAAGCATACATTTACATACCATGCTCATTGATTGCCAAATCTAATCAAACTACCCGTATCTTTTTTTTTCTTTTTTTGGTGGTGGTGGTACTGGGGATAGAACCCAGGGGCATTCTACCTCTGAGCTACACCCCCAGCCCTATTTTATTTTTTGTTTTGAAACAGAGTCCCACTAGGTTGCTGAGACTGGCCTTGAACCTGTGATCCTCCTGTCTCAGCCTCTCAGGTACTGGGATTACAGGTGTGCACCTCATCTACATAAGAACCACCCAATGTGTCCATCACAAACCCAATGCAAATAGAAAAGCTTTGATCCCTAAGAGATCATCATAATTATGAAATAAGATAAGAGGGACAAAATATCAAAGGAGTTTATTAAACAATAATGAAGTTCTGTAATAAGAACATCACTAAAAATGAATAAGAAATTCTTACATAAGAATGTTCAAGGAAACTTCTGTATACTATTTGCCTAAACTCCCTCTTATGAGGGAAATAATGATGCATGTTTTTAAAATCCAATGGCATTTCATATGGTCAAAATGTTGTATTTGTCTGGTTATTCCTTTATAACTTTCTAATGATGTCACTGTCTCTACCCACCCTCAGGGGATACCAGCTGTGTTTCAGGACCCATAAAGAACCTGATTAGAGAGACAGGATATGTGAAAGCTAATTATAAGTGAAGGCAATTCAAATACAAAATAGCTACAGGAAAGGAACTATTTGGCCCCAAAATGAATTTGGCAAAATAAAAAGTACACAGCTCTCTGATGCTAGCCCTGTCCCTGCATAAGAATAAATCAGAACATACCCCCTACTACCTGCAGAAGAGGGGTTCTTTAGGGAAATATACACATGTATGTATATTGGGTACTGGGGATTGAACCCAGATGCATTCTACCTCTAAGCTACACCCCCAGCACTATTTTTATTTTTTATTTTGAAACAGGGTCTCACTAAGTTGTGGAGACTGGCCTTGAACCTGCGACACTCCTGTCTCAGCCCCCTAAGTATTGGGATTTCAGGAGTGGGCCACTGCACTCTGTCTAGGGAAATATTTTTAAATGTGATTTTTAAGTCACACACAAAGACATATTGTAATTCCCCAAAGAGAAATATAGCCACCCAACTTCCTCTGTTATTTTCTTATCCTTCATTCACAAAGTTGTATAAAGGTAGGTGGGATTGTGCAACTACAAACCAGACTGATAATTCTTACTGCATGCTTAGTGACAAGAGTGCACTTGCTCAAAATCAGAGCTGACAACTTGAGAAGAAAGCAAAGATTTGAAGGCAAACCTACTAACTGAAGGGAATGATGCTATCGTCATGGAAACCATTGAAGGGAAACCAAAGTGGTTTGTTGGGCTGCTCATTTGCTTGCTGAAAAGCTTTTTAATGTGTCCAATAATTTTAATTAAGAAACACAAATATTTTAAATGTTATGTGTCTCCAAATATTTTGTAACCAATATCTATAAACAAAATAATATTCAAAATAGAAGAATAGCAGCAAATTTAGAAATTCAGGAGTGATCCTAATGGATTTTATTTATTTTCAGCTTGAGATTTCTTCCTTCCTTCCTTCCTTCCTTTCTTTCTTTCTTTCTTTCTTTCTTTCTTTCTTTCTTTCTTTCTTTCTGTGATATTGAGAATGGAATCACCCAGGGACATTCTAACTCTGAGCTACACCCCAAGCCCTATTACCCTATTTTTTTAATGTTTTATGTTGAAACAGGGTCTCGCTAAGTTGCAGAGAGCCTCGCTAAGTTGCTGAGGCTGGCTGTGAACCTGTGATCCTCCTGTCTCCGCATTCTTCCAAGTACTGGGATTACAGGTGTGTGCCACCATGTCTTGCTTCTGCTTAAGATTTCTTAACAGGCACATTCTAACTTGACAATGTAGTGTGTCTTGTACACAAAGTGAGATAATTGCGGTGATTTGCATGTACCAATGTAATATTTCCTACCATCATTTAATTACTTTTTCTGGCTGTTCTGTGCTGGGGCTTGAACCCAGGGCTGTGCTCATGCTAGGCAAGTGTTCTACCTCTAAGCTAAACCACCGGCTGTAATCACATTTTTAATATATTGTATCATTGGCTTCCTTTCTTCTGTTTCCAAACAGAATGAACAGCCCTAAAACAAAGAAATTGAGCTAGATATCTTCTGTTACACAACCAGATTTTGCTCATTAGCAATTTAAATTAACTTACTGTTCATTGAATAATCCTAACAGTTTGGTGCTAGGTGCTAAAATAACAATGGTCCTATATAAAAATCATTTTCCTAAAGAAAGCAGTTTGGATGGTAACACACAATTAGTACTGAAGAAATATTTTGGAATGAATGAATCTGCTATTAGGAGTTCCACAGGTAGCCAGGTATGGTGGCGCATGCCTATAATCCCAGTACTTGGGAAACTGAGACAGTAGGATTGAAGGTTCGAGGCCAACCTCAGCCATATATTGGGACTCTCAGCAACTTAGTGAGACCATTTCAAAACAAAAAATAAAATAAGACTGGGGATATAACTCGGAGGTAAAATGCCCCTGGGTTCAATCCCCAGCACTACACACACACACACACACACACACACACACACACAGAGTCCCACAGTTAAAAAACTTTTATTGTGGTTGTTGTTTTCATAAATTCCAAATCCAGTTTTCTGGATCCATGACCCACCCAAGCTCCTTTTTTTCCTTTTAGTCTATATCATTACTCAGATTTATAAACAGACATATGAAAATGCAAAACAGCTTTCTTTTTTTGCCCCCTAGGAAGGGACCTATCACAAATGTCAAAGATTTTATTTGATTGTTACATAATGTCAGAATAACACCAGCAGCCTAGAATCAGGATTTCTTTGTAACTTTAGTTGCAAATAACATCTCTTCCATCTTTGAGAATAAAGATCACTGTCAGTATTGATTCACTTAACACTAAGACCTGAAGACCTAACATAACTGCAAAATAGCCTTCCTATCATTTCAACAAAGTGGAAAGGATTCAAAGACACAGTTCATGAACACTTTTAGGAACTCTGTAAAAGAAGCACATAGGGACAATTTTCAGAAATACAGTTTTGTGACTCGGAAAAGATAGTTGAATTATATTTCAAACATATATGCTTTAAAAATGATTACACCTATCCAGGTGTGGTGGCGCATACCTGTAATCCCAGTACTTGGGAGACTGACACAGGAGGATTGCAGGTTCAAGGCCAGCCTCAGCAACTTAGCAAAGGTCCTCCAGAACTTAGTTAGACCCTGTTTCCAAATACAAAATAAAATAGGACTGGGGGTGTAGCTCAAAGGTAGAATGCCCCTCGGTTCAATCCCCAGTATAACACACATACACACAAATAACTACACTTTTCACCTGCATGCTGGAGCGGTTGGAAAATGTGGACATTGGCTTATTTTACAGTAGAACCAAAACCTAATAATGAGGACAATGGATTGTATTTCTAGGGTTCCAGTGGTTTCCTCCATCAATACTAAACACTCAAACTCAGCAAGAGGTAAGCACATCATTCTTGTTCTATAAACAGAAAAACTGATCTGCTGAAAGATTAAGTGATTTGGTTGCAATCGGACAATGAGCCAGAAATGGAGGAGGAAAAGAAACCTGATGTGACAGAGAAGACTAAGGACAGCCAGCAAAAAGCAAGGTAGGACCCTGATGTGCTAGACAAGTCATTGTACTCAAGTGGTGTTCAAAATGTCTAAGCAAACCACTGAAAGAGAAAAGTAATATTTGATGGAGAAGCAGAGAAAGAGCATGATCTCAAGATTATGAACTTTCAAAACTGAGGACAGGCAGATCAGCAGAGATGAAAGCAAGCAGCGGCTTGATCCACACTCAAAAGAGACCAAATGGTGGTGGCGACAGCAGCTGCAGTGGCACCATCTTGGTAGGACCTTACCAGCGGCTACCAGCATTGTGGCTTCCACACAAGATGAATGGAGATGCCAGTGACCAGTTGTAAATCCAGCAACTGCAGAATAGCAGCAGCAAAGGCGAGCAGCAACTTGCTCCATGCGTGACACAGACCTGAACTGCTGCTGTCGGCAGAAGCGGCAGTGGCGCCATCTTGGTCAGACCACACCGGTGGCTGCCAGCATCATGACTTCTGCAGGCCACCAACAAAGAAGCCAGGGACCTGTTTTAAAACCAGCAACTGCAGACCATCAGTGACAAAAGCGAAAAGCAGTGCGATACACACTTGACAGAGTCCCCAGTGCCTGAAGGCCTGACCAGAACCTGCGGCAGTGGCTGAGACCACCCGCCCCCCAGAGATTAAGAGCAGTACTCAACGAGACCATAAGTCAACGAGCTGCCCCCAGGGGGAGACCACCCAGCGCGGCCACAAGGACCCACAGGGTCTGGGACAGTGCGGATTGCCCCGGCGGAGGTGGGAGTGGGGTCTGATGTGGGATGCGGTAGGCACGTGGATAAGCAGACAGTACCTGGTGACATTAGGGTGGGACAGACTTGCAGCCCACGGGTTGCAGCACCCTTATAGAGTCCCTGGGGATTGCCACAGGACATACAGCTGTGGTACCTAGGGAAAATTGGACCAAACCAGCCCTCTCTGTGGAAAACGTGGAGTTCCATGTTTGCACAGAATCGGGGCAAGGTGACACCCACCATCTCTGTAGGCAAAGTGAAACACAAGCCCGGGGCCCCCTGCTGGTGATACCTGCCATAGGTGTAGACAGAGAGAGCCCAAGTGGAGAACGTGGAGACCCACGCTTGCAGTGAGAGGGGCAATAGCCACACTGGTAGCCTGCACAGGTAGTGAGAGACACCAGGCAAGGGTCCCAATCACTGAAGGAGACCAAGAATTGGGCCTACATTATACTGAGCAAGTGAGAATAACCATTCAGTAAAGGCTATTCACATTTATGGCTCACCTAGTAGCAACTATCTACCTCCAGGATAAGAAACCATAAAGGGAGAGGGATTAGACATAAGATACCTACAGAGTGAGAGAGAGAGAGCTACCAAAAGCAACAAAGGTATGAACATAAGAAACCTGATCATGAAAAGGAAGAATAACAAACAATGAGCTCCCACAATCCAACAACAGAACCCGCCAACACAGAAGTACAAAGATTGCCAGAAAGACAATTCAGAACTTAAATAGTAGAAATGATACAGGATTTCCAAAAAGAATTCAGAGAGAGCCTGAAAGTAATGAAGGATCAAATAAACAAAGAATCCAACACCCTGAACAGGAATCAAAAAGAAGCTCTGAAGGAAATGAAGGATGCCATAATTGAAATGAAGGCATCAATACAGACCATCAACAATAGACTGGACCATATGGAAAACAGAATCTCACTCTTAGAAGATGACCTCTCCAAAAATGAACGCATAGTATATAAATTAGAAAAAACAATTCGACAGCATGAATTGGACATTGAAGAGCTCTCAGCAAGTCTTTTTTTTTTTTTTTTTTGCAGTACCAGGGATTGAACCCAGGGGCGTTCTACCTCTGCGCTATACCCCCGGCCCTATTTTTTTATACTTTATTTTGAAACTGGGTCTCACGAAGTTGTGGAGGTCCTCACTAGGTAGAGAGAGAGAGAGAGAGAGAGAGGGACACAGAGAGAGAGAGAGACAGAGAGGGGGGGGAGCTGAGGCTGGCTGCAAACCCGGATCCTCCGGTCTCCGCCTCCCAAAGTACTGGGA
>PVJS01057946.1:0-11914 GCA_004027185.1 Glis glis
TTCCTTTGCTACAGAGAAGCTCTTTAATATAATGCAATCCCACTTATTAATCCTTGTTTTAATTTTTTGTGCCGTGGGGGTCTTATTGAGGAAATTTCTATCAGTGCACATATATTGGAGTGTTGGTCCTATTCCCTCTTTTAGTAATTGCAAAGCCTCTGGTCTAAGTTCCAGATCTTTGATCCATCTTGAATTGACTATTATGCAGAGTGAGAAGATAGGGTTTAATTCCATTTTTCTATGAATGGGTAATCAAATTTTCCATCACCATTTGTTGAAAAGGTTATCTTTTCTCCAATAAGTTTTTGGCCACTATGTCAAAAATCAATTGGATGTATGTGTGTGGATTTGTTTTTTAATCTCTGTTCCATCAATCTATATGTCTCTTTTTGTGTCAATACCATGCTGTTATTACTATAGCTCTCTAGTGTAGTTTGCAGTCAGATATTGTGATGCTTCCTGCATGTTTCTTATCGCTGAGAACTGTTTTGTCCATTCTATGTCTTTTATTTTTCCATATAAATTTTAGGACTGATTTTTCTACTTCTCTGAATAATGACCATGGTATTTTAATAATGATTATATTGAATCTTTACAGCACTTTTAATAGAATGGCCACTTTAATGATATTTGTTCTGCCTATCCAAGAGCGTGTGAGATCTTTCCATCCTATAAGGTCTTTTTTTTTTGTGGTACTGGGGATTGAACCCAGGGACATTCTACCTCCGAGCTACACCCCCAGCCCTATTTTTTATTCTTTATTTTGAAACAGTGTCTCACTAAGTTATGGAGGGCCTCACTAACTAGCTGAGGCTGGCTGCGAACCTGGATCATCCTGTCTCAGCTTCCTAAGTACTGGGATTACAAGTGTGAGCCACCATGCATGGCTCTATAAGGTCTTCTTCAATTACTTTTTTTAGCGTTTTATAGTTTACATTATAGAGGTCTTTTACATTCTTGTTTAGGTTTACTCCTGGCTATTTTATTGTTTTGGTGGCTATTGTGAATCAGTTTGTTTTCCAGATTTCTGTATCAGTGGATTCACAGTTAGTGTATACAAAAGCTATTGATTCTTGTAGATTGATTTTTGTATTCTGCTACTTTGCTGATTTTATCAGCTCCAGGCGTTTTTGGGTTGAGTTTTTAGGCTCTTCTAAGCATATAATCATGTCACCCACATACTCAGTTCTTCTTTCCCTATTTGTATTCCTTTGATTTCCTTCTCTTGCCTTATTGATCTGGCTGGAGTTTCTAGTACTATATTAAAAAGGAATGGTAATAGTGGGAATTCTTGTCTGGTCCCAAATTTTAAAGAGGATTCTTGTAGTTTTTCCCCATTCAGTATGATGTTGGCTTGGGGGTTATCATAAAATGATCTCATAATTTTGTAGAACATTCCTTCTATTCTGATTTTCTGCAGTTTTTTTAACAAGAATGGGTGTTGGATTTTGTCAAATGCTTTTTCAGCATTTATTAATATGGTCTTGTGGTTTTTATTCTTAGTTCTATTTATGTGGTGAATTGCATTTATTGTGTTATGTATGTTGAACCAGCCCTGCATCCCTGGAATGAAACCGAATTGGTCATGGTATACTATTTTCTTGTGGTTTTGAATGTGTCGCTCATATTTTGTTTAGGAGTCTTGCGTCTAAGTTCATCAATGATATTTGGTCTGTTATTTTCTTTTCTTGAACTTTCTTTTTTAGTTTTGGCATTAAGGCAATACTGCTTTCATAGAATGAGTTTGGGAGAATTCCATTTCTTTCTATTTCATGGAATAGTTTGAGAAGGAGTGTGTCCACCTTGTTTTCTATATTTCGGAAGTTCACTGAAATTATTTCTCTGAAGAGATTTTCAATTCCACTGATTTGAGCTTCTAAACCCTCTTCTAATGCCTGTTATTCTTAGGTTTGCTCATTTAAAATTGTCCCAGATCTCTTGGCTGTTTTGGCTATGTTGTTGAATTGTCTTCTCTATTGTTGATTGTTGTTCATTTTTGAATGAGCTGTCTTCTAAGAGCGAAACTCCGTGTGGTCTAGTCTGCCATTGATGATTTCTATTGAAGTTTTTTTAAATTTCATTCATTCCTTTTCAGGATACTGGTCACTTTTTTAAATGTCCTTTTAGAATTACTCTGATCTCATTTCTAACTTCTTGGATCATATCTACAATTAAAGTTCTGAATTCTCCTGAATTCTCTGCACCTCTGAATTGGTGATTTCTGTTGTGGAGTTGTGGGAGCTCATTGTTTCCTTGTTAGTCTTCTTTCTCATGTTTTCAGGACTCTTTAATTTTTTATCTTTGTTGTGTTTGCCAACTCTCTCTCTCTCTCTGTGAAGTTCTATGTCTAATTGCATTCCTTTTATGATGTATCTGTTCTGGAGGTAAATATTCACCTCAAGGTATGTCTGAAAGACCACTGGTATAACCAGACATGGTGGTGCACACTTGTAATCCCAGTACTTTGGAGGCTGAGAGAGGAGGATCACAGGTTCAAGGCCAACCTCAGCAACTTATTGATACTGTCAGTGATACTAGCAAGACCCTGTTTCAAATGAAAAACTAATTTGGGTGTGTAGCCTGGAGGTAGAATTTCCCTGAGTTAAATATCCAGTACCCCCCTACCCCCACAAACACACACACACAAAGAGTACTGGTGTAGGTAGCCACTGAATGCCGGCTCTGTCCTCACAGAACCCAGACAGACTTGGCTAAAGGATGTAGCGTTTGGAGCTTGCTGGGATGTCTGCCTAGCTTGTATTCCCCAGAGAGAGAACACCCCCTCCCATTGCTCTGGTTGCTGGGGCCACCTTATGCCCTGTGCTGAGGTCACAGGAGACCCTGAGCTCCACAAAGTTCCATGTTCTGCCTAGGTTTTATTATCCCAGTAGGACCTCCTAGTGGTGGTCACTTGAGATCCTGCAGGCTGCCTGCTTCAGGAGTCCAGACTCCACCTGCCTAAACTGTATTGTTCTTGTATCATCCCGTGTTATTCGGCCTGTACTTCGCCTGGGCCTCTGTGTTTCAGCATCCCTAGCACTCTGTAGTGGGTGCCAACTCCTGTGATCCAAACTCAGCATTATAGGTATGTGACAACAACCTTCAGCTGAGCTTTATCACCCCTGGCAGACCTTGTCCACAGTCTGTGTCCTGTGTCACCCTCCCCTGCTGATCCATGAGCACTGAGTTGCAGCTACTCCAGGTCTCAGTGGGGGGAACCAGCTGTGATGATAGTGTTAGTAGATCACAGGCACTAATGTCCAAGGACCTCACTGTTGCCAAGCTAATAGGGTACAGGTTCAGTGGTACGGGTAATCACGAATTTCTGTTCAGTGTTTATCACCCTGAGAGACCTCTGCTGCAGTCTCTAGCCTTCTGGGGTGGGGGAAGAGGGGGACAGCTGCGCCTGTTGGCTGGGATCACTTTAGTGTCCAGAGACCCACTCGCTGGCATGCCGATCAGGCCCAGGGTCAGCAGCACACGAGTTCATAATTTTCCAGTTTTATCACCCTGGGATACTGCAACTGGGGTCTCTGCCCCAGTTTCTGGGTGGCCTGGAGAGGCGGGGTAGACTGCCACCTCTGCCTCATACCCCTGCTACCACTAGGGGCTGTCTGCAAATTCTCATTTCCAAAGTATCTGACTTTAATGTCTCAGTGTCTACAGAAATCCTCTGAAAACTCCCAGACCCTGCTAATTCAGTGTTTTCCATGGACCCTGGATCCCCTACAGCACCCTGACCCCCCCCCATACACAGCTTCTGCTGAAATTGACTGTAGACTCACGATTGCCACGCGGTATATTGGAGCCTCTCAGGATTCTATAGGAAGAGTCTGTTTCCTCACTATTCTTATTCCCACGAGTTCTGCCGTGGCCATGGTGATGTTTGCTGGGCAGCCAGGCTGGGTAACCAGAAGTTCACAGGCGTGGAGAGCAGATTACACTTGTCCTTTTTCGTTGGTACTCTGTACTTGCTGGTTCGATAGGATTCTGGTAACCACTATTTTATTTTCTACTTCTATTAAATCAACATTTTAGCTTACACAGATAAATGAGACAAAATCACTTGTTTAAGCAATTGAACTTTTAAATTTACTATTTTGAACATCAATGAATGATAAGCCACCAACCTCAGGTTAGGCCCTGCTACATTCATATGTATCGAGTTATGTGGGTCCAGATTTTTCCTTTATTGTGATCTATGTGCTATTAATAACAAAAGTGTATTGCTGAATACATCATAGTTCTTAGGGAATGAATGAAAGCACATTATAAGCATTTCTGAAGTCATGTAAATTAAACCCTTAGTAGGGATAATAAGGCAGATTAAGTACATTTCCAAAAATATTATATTTGGAACTATGAGCTCTGTAAGGCATAGTGCAGGTGCTTTTGTATAAAATGGGGATATTCACTCTCATGGGATTGCTAAAACTTCCTGTCTGGTTTAGAAAATATTACCTCCCAGTAATTATGAATTTGGGACAACATTGCTGCTTTTGAAACTTACCCAGTAGTGATTTGTTTTTAGAATTTAAAATTTTATGATGTGACAATGGATAATTTCAACAGAGGTTCTGATGTGTTTTGAA
Source organism: Glis glis (assembly GCA_004027185.1). Taxonomy (NCBI): domain Eukaryota; kingdom Metazoa; phylum Chordata; class Mammalia; order Rodentia; family Gliridae; genus Glis; species Glis glis. The sequence goes on from PVJS01057946.1 coordinate 4,593, forward strand.
GAAGGTTTTCATATGGAAATGTTGCAATTTAACCACATTTGGAGCTTTATTGCTCTTTTAATTCTATATCAAAGAAAATAAACTTGTTACATGTACTAAAAAAAGTTCTAATGGTCAGGAACCTGTCATATTGCCAACACGAAGGACCCCTCTGTACTATCATATTGAAAATGAATACTTTAGAGCAAAAAATTTTGGAAAGAACCTAATCCCACTTATGAATCTTGGTTCACAAAAGGGAACTTTGTTCATTTTGCTGCTGAACTGCTTCCAGACGTACTGAGAGAGTTTCTTTCCCAATGTTAAATGAGCAACTAAGACTTTTTCATTCAGTTGAAATAGAAGATCAGAGACCAATGTTCAGCCTTAAGCACAGAAGTCGGAGTAGTAATTTTCAAAAGTTCCTTCCTGTTTTATATTATCCTTTAAACCAAAATGGTAAACTTCATTTTAGGTGATCATTCTAAAACAATTTAACACCTATCACTTGGCAGAGACATTGATGATGAGTTGTTACTAAATAGAATCAGTGGCTTGTCACAATGGTCTGCCATCTCAGCTACTACTGAGGTGGAGTTAGCATGATCACTTGAGCCCAGGAGTTCGAGACCATGTGGGTAACATAGCAAGATCCCATGTCAAAATAAATAAGTAAATAGATAAATAAAATCAGCAGACTCAGCTATATAGGTGTTATTTTGAGGTATATAGCATATAGGTGCAAACTTTAGCTAGAGAAAAAAAGATTTCAACAAAATTATCAGACATGTTCTTTTTCCATTATTGCTAAATACAGTTAGTCTCCAAATTTTTAAAAATGAGTTTATTATTTTCAGATATTTTAAAAACATATAATATGGGAATTAGGTTTAAAATGATAAATAAAAATCATCCCAATTGGAAAGGAAGAAATAGAACTATCTCTATTTGGATGTGATACAATGGGTGAATTTTATGGTATGTGACTTATATCTCAATAAAGACATTTCAAAAAGAAAATCAGCCAGTTGCCGTTGTGTTCATCTTTGACTCTACAACATTCAGTCTTCATTTTAAAAAGTGTATATTTTCCTGAAAATTGAATGCTTATCACTGCCTAATATTTTCACTCATAGAAGTATTATTTGAATCTTTTAGTATAGAAACAGAACATTGTATTAGAGTGTTTACTTATAGTTAAATACCATATATAAATTTTGAATAGAGTTAGATACATAATGAAAGTGTCTATTTTAAACATTATTGTTAAAAAGGTCTTGGATCACTAAGACAGATATTATATAAATTTGAAAGCTTGAGTACTGGGTCAGTCATAGCACAGCTATCAGCACTACAGTAATGGGACTCACAGATAGATGCCCTTGTATTGGCCCCTTTGCCGGTGACACTGTCATTTTGTGGTGTGGACAGAGATGCACAGAGAAATTATGATTTCTGCTGACTCTACCCCTGTCCTCTGCTAGCCCAAATGCCACCACCGATGTGAATAAAATGGGGACCCTAAAACTCCACATACTTCACTCAAGACCCCCTTTCTCTTGCTGCTCTACAACATTCATGGTCTCAGCACTCAAGTGCCCATAAACTAAATGAACTCATCATGATGTGTCCTCAGTCACCACAAGACCCAGGGGTCACAGTAATCTTTAATTCCCTGGAATCTAATTTCCATATCATTCTATGCCTGCACTAATTTCACCCCAACTTCTATTCCTTTAAGAATACCCAAATCATTTCATTTTCTTTATAGTCTATAAGCAAAATCCTCTGTATACCCAGTCTCTTCTTTAAGCATTATTCTCAACTTATTGTTTTAATATAAACCTGAATTTCCCAACCCTGCCTCAAGGCCAAGCCATTTTCTGATGCCCTCTAAATTGATGGATATATTTCTTCCAGAACTCATATGCCTCCTTGTTCCTCTTTGCTATATTCAAGTCATTATTTCTTTCCCATCCTTAAAAATTCACAAATTCTACCATGTATTCCCATTCCTCATTTCAGTAATCTATTGATGCTCACCCTCAGTCACTTAAAGATATTTTGTCATTCTAACATTTTCCTGACATAACAATTGGTGATTTCCATATCCACATAGATGATCTTTTTAAGACCTTGACCTATCAAGTCCTTCATTTCAATGAACTTACCCTTCACCATACCTCATCAAAGTCTCATGGTGAAATGGAACAGAATAGAAGATGCAGAAATAAATCCACACACTTTTAGCCAATTGATTTTCGACAAAGGTGTCAAACACATACTTTGGAAAAAAGAAAGCCTTTTCAACAAATGGTGTTGGGAAAACTGGTTATCCATTTGTAGAAAAATGGAAATAAATCCCTACCTCTCTCTCACCCTGCACAAGAGTCAATTCAAGATGGATCAAAGACCTGGAAATTAGACCAGAGACTTTGAAGCTACTAGAGGAGGGACTAGATCCAACACTTCAACACAGGTATAAAATTCCTTAATAAGACCCCCAAAGCTCAGGAAATTAAAACAAGGATTAATAAATGGGGTGACATTAAACTAAAAAGTTTCTGTTCATCAATGGAAACCATCAAGAGTCTTAAGAGAGAGCTTACAGAATGGGAGATCTTTGCCAGCTATTCCTCTGATAGAGTACTAATATCTAGAATATACAAAGAACTTAAAAGACAACACTAAAAAAGCACATAGCCCAATCAAGAAATGGGCAACTGAACTGAATAGACACTTCACAAAAAAAGAAATACAAATGACCAATATATACATGAAAACATGTTCAACATCATTAGCAATGAGGGAGATGTATATTAAAACTACACTGAGATTCCACCTCACCCCAATAAGAATGGCAGTCATTAAGAAGTCAAACAACAATAAATCCTGGTGAGGATGTGGGGAAATTGGAACTCTTCTACACTGTTGGTGGGATTGCAAATTAGTGCAGCTGCTATGGAGATCAGCGTGGAGATTCCTCAGAAAATTGGGAATGGATCTACCATATATATACCAGCTATATACCACACCTGTGTATCTTTCCAAAGGAACTGAAATCAGAATATTATATAATATATGGATATCCATGTTTATAGCAGCACAATTAACAATAGCCAAATTATGGAACCAACCTAAGTGTCCAATAGATGAATGGATTATGAAATTATGAGATATACACACAATTGAATTCTACTCAGCAATAAAGAAGAACAAAACTATGTCATTAGCAGGAAAATGGATGGACCTGGAGGACATTTATATTAAGTGAGATTAGCCAGTCACAGAAAGTAAAGGGTCCTATGTTTTCTCTCACATGTGGAAGATAGGGAGTAACTGGGATACCAGAGGGATTTCAAATAATGGAGGAGAAACTCCAGTGGAGCCAGGGAGATGTTCTAGAGGAAGGGGAGGGGAGAAAGGGAGGATCAATGAGGGAATCACTTCCATTGACATTTACATATGTAAGAATACCAATGTCAATCTCAATATCATGTATGGGGAAGGGGGGAGTGGGGAGGGAGGCCCATCAAGTGCTGTGTGCATGTATGTCACTATCATTATGAACTGCATTATGATGTGAGACTATAATGCACCAATAAAAGTATTTAAAAATCAGATAAAAAAGTCTCATAGTCAAACTCAAGACCTTGTCATTGCTAATAGCAGACATTTGCTAATCTCAATTTTAATCTCCCCACTCATTTACCAGTACCTCTTCTCTTTTTTGTTCACACCATTTCCATCTTTGGAATCTCTGATTTGTTGAGTCTACCTCCCTTTTACTGTCATACCACCCATATAACTGTGTCAGAGTATGTCAAAAGTTCAATGTGGACAATGTAGGTTTGAGATTCCTATTGGATATCAAAGTAGAGATGTCAAATAAATTCAAAATTCAAATCTGGAGCTCAGGGAAGGAACATTTTAGCCAACTCAGGCTGCTATAATAACCTGGGTGGCCTATAAATGACAGAAATTTATTTCTCACATTTTTAGTGGCTGGGAATCCAAGATCACATTGCCGGCATGTTTGGGTACCGATGAGGGCGCTCTGTCAGATCGAACAGAGCAGACTTCTCAATGTATCCTTCCATGGCAGAAAGAGAGCTAGTTCTCTCTGTGGTTTCTTTGTATACTAATCCTATTCATTAGAACCCCACCCTCATTATCTAATTACACAAAAGTCCCTCACCTACAAATATCATCACATTGGGCATTAGATTTCAACGTGAATTTGAGGGGGACATAAACATTTAGTCCATAAAAACAGGCAAAATAAATTTGTGAGTAATAAGCATAAATATGTAGCTTAAAACCATGACACAAGCTGGGTGCAGTGGTGCACACCTGTAATCCCAGCTACTTGGGAGATGGAGGCAGGACGATCACACACTGGAGGCCAGCCTGGAATTCAGTTTGACCCTGTCTCTCAAAATAAAAAAGTCTGGGAGTATAGCTCAGTGGTAGAGTGCCCTGGATGCAGTCTCCAGTCACCCCCACCCCAATAAAACTCCATGACACAGGATGAGATCACCTAGAGAAAGATCGAGAAGTTGGAGGAGTGATCACTGTTGCTTTTCCTCCTGTCCCATGGGCTACTCTTCTTTTTCTATTTCCTCCTCATCTCTCTTCCCTCTAAACTTTGGGGGGTACTGTAGGGCTCAGACTCACACTTTTTATTTTCTCTGTGGATCCTCATTCTCTAAGGGAACTCATTCAGACATCTTCCCTGAATTCTAGATTTGAATGTTGAACTGTTTAATGTCTCCATTTAGATATCTAAGGATTATCACAAACAAATCAATTATGCAGGGCCCGGTGGTCCTACCCATCACAGTAACTGACAACTCCAGTCTCCCAGTGGCTTTGACTAAAACTCTTTGAGTCATCATGAACTCCTCTTCTTCTTTCACATTATATTTCAAATACATAAAGACATCCTGTCAGGTCTACTTGAAAAATCTATTCAGAGCTAGATGTCTTCTCATCACTTCCTCTGATATCTTCCTGGCCCAAGCCATTGTCATCTTTTAGCTAAATGTCTGAAATAGTATCCTAATTGGTCTCTTTGCTTTTGTTTTTGCCCCAGTCCCAATTCTCTTGTCAATTCTCAACATAGAACCAAGGGATCCTTTTAAAAATAAGCCATAACACTCGTGTTATGGTCTGTATTTTATCTTCTGCCCTCCATAAACATGGATGTATTTGGAGATAGGGAATTTAAAGAGATCGATTATATTCCTGTTATTTAGGCCACCCAGTCCTTGATATGTTGTTATGGTAACCCTAGTAGGCTAATACACCAATGATATGGAGAAATTAAAACTTTCATATATTATTGATGGGAATGCAAAATGGCACTGTGACTATGGAAAATAGTTTGGTGGTTCCTCATAAGGATAAACATAGAACTACCATATGACCCAGCAACTCCACTCCAGATATGTATCCAAAGGAATTTAAAGCGGGTACCCAAATGAATATTTGTATGTCAATATTCATGGCAGAATATCTGTATGCCAGTGCTCATTATGTAATATATAGAGTTTCTAAAACATTGCCCAGAACAAAATAGTTGCTTAATAAGTATTTGTTGAATGAATGAGTGGAGGAATGAATGAATGAACAAAATAAAGAGTACACTAAATGATTTAAATAAGCAAATAACTTATGAGCTGTTTCTATGTATGAGAAACTCTACTAAGCAACTGGGGCATATGAAATAAATCATAAATAGCCATATAATATATGTCCTCAAGGAGTCATTTAGCAGGGCAGATAATATATGCATAGAAATACTTTTTTTGGTACTGGGGATCAAACCCAGCACCACATGCTACGTGCCACAGGGACATGTACATGCTAGGCAAGCACTCTACCACTGAGCCACACCTCTAGCACTTTTTGCTTTTTATTTGAGACAGGGTATCACTAAGTTGCCCAGGCTGGCCACAAATTTGCAGTCCTCCTGCCTCAGATTCCCAAGTAGTTGGGATTTCAAGCATGATTCACCATGCTGGGCAATAGAAATAGTTTTACAAGGCAAAACAATAAGTTCAGAAAGAAAGGATGTAGATCAAGTGCTATGAAGGTTAAAAGAGGTAGAAACCATTTTTAGCTTATGGAATCAGGATGGATATTAAAGGCAAGATAGCATTTGAAATATGGTGGGTAAATAAAGTGGTCTTGAAGTAAATATATTTCAAACAGATGAAAAAGGATAAAAAATAAGAGCATGAAAATATAGCATATTAGTGCATTGATATTTTATTTCAATATGCATCTAGCTGACATTTTACAGAGTGACGGTTGGGGTATTTTCAGTGATAAAAATATTGGATGGACAATGTGTAAAGATATTTACCTTTTTTCTTTCACTTTTCCTACATATAAACCAAGTCATCTCTGCTTTGATGACCACCCAAAACATGTGTGATGGTTATCTTATACTTGCAGAGCTAAATGTGTTTTCTTTTCTCTTCAATTAATAATTATCAAGGTTCTACTATCACATCTACTATGTGTAAAGCCTAATAGGATAAAATATGACTAATATGACTTATTCATCAAAAACATTTAAAATCTGGTAGAGATAATAAGGCATCTCTTTAAAATGTCAAAGTACTTTAGCTGGAACATGTAAGACACACTGAGTCACAAACATGGAGCTGCAGAGGAGGAGGAGTGCATCCCCACTGATAGGGACAATTCTGAGATGATTGCGGTGACCCTAGAACTTGAAAGATAAATGGTGTTCAATCTGAAAACTGAGGGGGAGAATTTCATGGAGACAACATACCATGAGCAAAAGTATAGAGATGAGAAGTTGAGGAGTCTTTTAATATTATTATTTTACGTTTTTTCTAACCAATTTGTGTAATGGTAGGTGGATCCAATAATTAGAAGACAAATGCTTGGAAAAAATGTGGTCCACAGCCAAACATGATGGTGCACCCTTGTAAACCTAGTACTTGGGAGGCTGAGACAGGAAGATCACAGGTTCGAGGCCAGCCTCAGCAACTTAGGAAGACCCTCAGCAGCTTAGTGAGACCTTGTTTCAAAATAATAAAAAAAGGGTTGGTATTGTAGCTCGGAGGTAGAATTCCCCTGGGCTCAATGCCCAGTACCAAAAGATAAAAAATGAAAGAAAGAAAGAAATGTGGTCCATAGCTTATATTAATGGGATTATTATTTTATGTCATTAAGAAGGTCTAATAGAGTTCCTTATGTAAATCTACTCTTAGTACAGTAATAATATATAACAGCAGAGCATTCAGCTGTAAACGAAGGCCTGCATTAAAAAAACAATGAAATGGCTCATTTCAGGCTGTGTCAGA
>PVJS01057947.1:0-11914 GCA_004027185.1 Glis glis
TCGAACCTGCAATCCTCCTGACTCAGCCTCCCAAGTACTGGGATTACAAGTGTGCACCACCATGCCCAGCTATTTTCTTTTCTTTCTTTTGTTTTTTTAATGCCAACTAGTTTACAGAAGTTACTTGTACCAGTATAATAGAGTCATGAGTGAATTGTTGAAAAAAATGGGAGTAGTTATGGTAGCTTGGTTTTGGAAAATACTTTTGGCCTTATTCTACTTTCTGAGGAATTATTAATCTGTTGGATCATTCAATTCTTATTTTTATTACTGGTATATTTATTTCCCCTAGATATTGCTGAGTTATATAGGAGAATGCTAGACAATTATATTCCATAATACTGTACAGGATAGAGTTTTCATTTAGACCCCCAGGTTGAGTGAGCCTGCACAATCTCTCATATTTTTAAAATGTAGCTTCCAGTTAATTTGAGTAAAAATCCTTGTTTTTGGTTTCTCCTGAAAAATATGAAGTTGCAGTCCCACTAGGCCTTCATTCTGTATGGGAATAGTGGGACTAGTAGTATCTCTCTGGAAATGAGCCACATTTTCCAGTTTGCCTTAGTCTCTATTCATATTGTATAAGTTTATGATTTTAGGACTGCACTGCCTACATTGACTGTTAACTTTCTGCCTGTAGGCATTCAAATTTTTGATTTCTGCATTATACAGACTTTAGTGTGAATAATGTCTCTTTGACTTTCTGTGGCTTTACTATACCATTTCTTTTTTATTCTTTCTGAATACCTTCCCTATTTGGAGTATGGCATTCACTGTAGACTTCCTCTCTGAGTAATAGTTTATGCTGTAAATTATATTCTTTTCCTCCCTAATCTCGAGTATCTTCCCTTTTGTTGCTGTCAAAGTGGCAGTCTATCCTGTAGGTTGGACTGTGGCCTGAACTTTAAACAGGATGTCTTGAGGTTTGGCTCTAGGACCCAACAAAATTGATTTTACTGGAGGCTATTTGAACTTCTTCTCTCCAACATCAAAGCATTTTTGATCCATATCCCAGTTTTATAGTGTCTTTTCCTACTTTTTCTAGGTGGCCAATATGTTAAGTCAGTTCGTGGTAATGTATTTGCCAGGTGATTGCGATTAAGGTATTATTGTTTATAGGTAATAATTCATGATTTTGAAACTGTGAGTGATTGTCATGGTGAACATTTTATCTGCATTAGGAACACTACAAGGTCTGCTAAGAAACTAAACATTTCAGTTTTATTATTGAAAACATGCTATTTAAAACAACTTTATTTATTCTGAATATTTTTCCTCAAGAAGAAACATGTATAATTATTTTTATCAAAACAAGCATATGTGTTTGTTTTTAACTGTTTTAATTAAAAATGTAAGGTTTCTCACTCTCATTCTTGTTTTCTTTCTCTTCCTTAAACTGAATAAAGACTTTTAGCCAGGTCAGCCCTTATTACTATAAATGTTGAATTATGTAAGCTAATTTTCATTATTTTTTAAATCTAAAGACTGTTAAAGCATTACTGTTTTGGCAAACCCAAAGGAAGCTCCTTTCTCACATGGAAAATAAATTATTGCTGAATTGGAAAGTCACTAGGCAATTCAGTGATGATAAGAACTAATGGATCTGGGAGCATAAGTGACATTTACTAGTTCATTTGGGATTTAAATATGTATGGTATATTGCTGTGTAAAAATACCCTAAAAACTCAGTTTAAGGCTAGATTATTATTATTAATTATTATTATTATCTCACATAACTTAGGTTCAGAAATCTCGGATCTGCTTAGCTGAGTAGTTCTGGTTTAGGATCTCTGATGAAGTTATTGTTAAGGTGTCACCTAGGGCTACATTCTCTGTAATTTTGGTTTGTAGGGCCTACTTCTCATCTCAGTCATGTGGCTATTGGCCAGAAGCTTCAGTAACTAACTACATGGACTTCTGCATAGGGCTGCTTACAACCTGACTTCCATGTTATGATCCGACAGAGAGTACCCAAGATGAATGCAATGATCTTTTATAACACAAATCTCAGAAGTGTCATACCATCACTTCTCCTATTTGCTACTGGTCACATAGACCAACTCAGGTATCATGTGTTAGGGAACTACATGAAGGTCTGACCACCAGGAGGTGGGCCTCATGGGGAGACATCTTGGAGGTTACCACGGTCTGACCTCCAGTCCCCAATGATTCATATCCTTCCCTCATGCAGAATATAGCAAATATTTCTCTCTTTCTATTACTATATTGTCAGGGGCCAGCTGCAGTTGCAGGGGAGGTTTCAGTGGTGAGATCCCAGCAAAAACAATGCACATAGAGTAGCCATGCAGAGGAGAACAAAGAGCAACTTTCTTTTTGGGCTCATCACTTATATAGGGTTCTGGGAAAATGGCGCAAGTTCATGTCAGTGTGGACTTGCGCATGTGTGGTACGTCTTTGGCATGGACTTGCACATGTGTATATGGTGCATGACGTGCACATGTGTAGTGTATTTTGCCTAGTCATACCTTACACAATTGCGGCTGCATGGAATGAGTGCACATCTGTGGCTGTGCAGGCCAGGTGAGGTCCTTTCCATGCTTTTGGTTTGTACTCCCTCTACACCCCCAAACTCGATCCCCTACAGATTGGTGGTGTGCTACTTGACACAAAAAACATTGCATTGGGCCCAGATGCCACCACAACAATAAAGGATGCAACACGTAACTATTCTCTAGACACACAGGTGAGGATAGTTATCTTCAGGAGAAGCCCATTGAGTTCCACCAAATTGTAAGTGGGTCCTCCTGTAAGGCCTGAATAGCCTGCATCTCTGCATCCATCTCCAGTAAGGCTTGCTGTGTCTGCTGCTGGTGGTCTGGAATATACACACAACATTCAAATGAAGAAGAGCACACATTCCACCCTGTGCAGCACTGAGCATATCTAATGACATTCTATTCTGGAAAACCACCTTCTGCATCTGGGTAGTTTCATCCATTAAAAGGGAAGGAGCCCAACGGGATGTATCTAAAGTTTCTGCAACATGTTGGGCTAAGGTTTCTGCCTGTAGCTGTACATCTATAGTACCACCCCCTGGAATAAACAAAGCTAACAGTTCTTGGGGCAACCATCCAACAGTTTGGTCACAGACTGGTTTACCTGTTCTATTCAAAAAAGGTGCTATGCTTACTAGCTCTACATGTTCCCCTGTTAACCAGCCCCATCTGTTTTCTGTAGCATATCCCAACAAGGAGGGGGGCATTATTATGGTCTTGGTGCACCAAGTCCTCTTTCATTCAGTGTCATTCATTCCATTCTGGGCTGCTGTCATTTCGGGTTTGTAAGGTAGTACAGTTGTCTTCAGTGTGTGTGTGTGTGTGTGTGTGTGTGTATGTGGGGGGCAATTCACCATGGGAGACCTTCAGCTGTCTTCACTGGTAGCTCAGTGAAAAAACAGCAATGGGAGGTGTTGTGCAGTCTTGCAAATGTGTGTGCCTAGGAAAGCAGGCTATTCCCTGCTGTTATCCTAGATGGGAGGACAGGGCAGAAAGAGAGAACATTATAGGTAAGTCCTTCCCTTCTGGGAAGATGCAGGCAACATGCTATAGTCTTATGATCTGTGTGACTTTCAAAATTGTGCATTCCACCCATGGGGAAAACATGACCCATACCAAGCAGGTCCAGGGAGCTATCCAAGGGTCCACTTGCAACTAGGCCTTCTGTCCCAGGCCCCATGGCTCCAGAACAACTGATGGCTTCTGCACATGCCAGGGCCACTCCCAGACATCCTGGGGCCAAGGGTTTAGGTACAGGGAGTAAGAGGGCTTCTCCCCTCACCTCTGGTTGCACCTGGGAGTCTTCTGAGCTCCCTGTCACCTTCAAAGTATGGGGCATTGCTGCTATTACCTTATCTAAGGGGATGAGGTTACTCACCCAGTGTGGCGAGGTTACTCATTAGCCACACTGCCATGGGCACTTGTGCCTGCCACCTCTTCCAATGAGGGACCAAGGCCTTCAGCTACTCCTTCAGGAGTCTGTTGACGCATTCAATAATTCAGGCTGCTTGGGGCTGAACTTGGGCTAGAGTGCCAGCAGCATTATTACTGGGGGCCTGCTAAGGCCTATGCCCTGGAACATTATGTATAATAGCTCCTTCCGGAGGCCCCATTTCCACATATCCTTGCCCCACAGTGGGCGGTGCCCAATCAACCAGTCTTGTGTTGCCCATGGATGCAGCCACAAGGTTAGTCCACAGTAGACTGCCAAACTGTCTGTACATACATGCAAGGGCCCACTCTCCTTCATGAGAACTAACCAGATCACCTGGAACTTGACCCATTGGCTGGAGTGTCTGGCACTGGTCTCATACCAAAGCATTTCCGTGGTAGGCTATAAAGCCACAGCTGCCCAGGTGGGCGGCTGCCCATGACAGGAGCCATCAGTATACCATGCTTCCACAGGTATAGGGGCTCTCCCTTCCTCATAGGGACTTGGGGCATCTCCTACTTCCTTGGGGTCCAAGGGTGCCATAGTTTGGAACTTTACTGGCCCCAACAAACCTTTCCCTTCTACATAGGGACTTGGGGCATTTCCCACTTCTGTGGGGTCCGAGGGGGCAGTTGCTCAGAACTACTGGCCCCAGCAAAATATGTAACTGTTCAGACAAAGGGCTACTAGGAAACCATGCCTGTTGCTCTAAGTATGTACCTTACTACATCAGAGTGGGCGTTTAGCTATCCCTGTCTGGGGGGTCCAAATCCAGGATATCAACTAATCTTCATTAGGGTAGGTGGTCTGCACCATCATTGATCTAGTACCTGTAACTTTTTGACCTTTCCTGGTCGAGGATACTCTTGTATCTTATCTATCATTCCTTCGGGTATTACTTTTGTCTTACCCAATGAGACAACACCCAAGAATTTCACAGAATACCCAGGTCCCTGGACCTTGTCTTCATTGACAGCCCGCCTGGAGGGCGGCTTGGAGACTGCATGCAGCTGCTTCTGACTCTGTAAGAGGACCAGAGGTTAGCATAACATCATCAAATCAATGGTACAACCTTACAGCCTCAGGCTTCCACCAATAGGCCAAATCCTGTGCCACCAGACGGTGACATCCCTCAGTCTTCTGTCAAGAGGCTATAACATAATGGAGCTGGTCTAGTTCATGTGACCGGGGATCCCTCAGTTCTGAGATGCTGGGTACCGCTGCATGCAAGGGTGGTGTCACTTTATTTAGTTCCTGGTTGTCCACTGTCACGCATCAGGAACCATCAGGTTTTTGTACTGGCCATATAGGAGAGTTGAATGGGCTGAGTCAGGCGTATTACACCTGCCTCTTCTAGTTTCAGTATCATTTGTCCCATTTCCTCGTACCCCGTGGTAACTTTCATTGCCGTACAGTCACAATCCTCGTGGCTTGGGGGAGTTGTAAGGGAGAATGATGGGGATGTCCTCTAGTAATAGTCTTTACCACACACACCGGTAGTGGAAATTCTCCAATAGTTATCTGCACAGTCAATCCCTGTAACACGTCAACCCCCAGGATATACTTGGCTATGGGGGATATATACACATCTTATTGCTTAGGAGGCAAATGTCCAATTCCCCAAATCACTGGGGCATTTCAAACCATCAACTTGTGCCAGGATGCTTTGCACATTACGGGGGGGACCAGCAAATAGTCAATTTTATATGTGGTCTCAGGACAGCCAGGTCCCCTGCTAACCTGGTATCCCAGCTAAGACTCTACCCATTGGCCACCACCACTGTGGCAGTCTGCAGCTTGTGCCATCTTCTAGCTTTCTGACTCACCCCATACTGCCACCACCCAATACTGCAGTGCTGCCCTCACCCCCAACTGAACCAGCCACTGCACCCCTAGAGTCTGCGCCTCCACCACTGTAGCTGCAGTGGTCTTCCTGGCCCACAGAGCCATTACATGCTGGAACATGTGGTTCCAGCACTTTTAAAGCCTTCCAGACTTCTGGCTGGGAATGTACCTCATCCCAATTCTCTGGTGGGGTCCACACTGCCAGATATTCCACTACCAGGAATCACAGGGAGGCTGGAGGCCCCATTCTCTGTACCCTGAGTTGTTCCTCCCAGAGCCACTCCTCTGAAGGGGCGCTGGGGGCACTCAACTAATCCTGCAGACTATACCAATTGTCAGCGGCCCTGTCAGGGGCCAGCTGCAGTTTCTGGGGAGGTTTAGGCAGTGAGATCCCCAGCAAAAAGAACACACACAGAGTTGCCATCTGGAGGAGAACAAACAGCAACTTTATTCTCAGGGCCATCCCTCATATAGGGTTCTGGGAAAAATGGTGCATGTCCATGTCAGCATGGAGTGCGTTTTGTGGACTTGCACATGCATATATGGTGCACGTCTGTGTCAGCATGACGTGCACATGTGCATCGTGTTTTGCCTAGTCATACCTTACACAATTGTGGCTGCCTGGGGTGAGTATATATCTGCGGCTGTGCGGACTGGGCAAGGTTGTGTCTGGGCCACCGGCCTGTATTTCCTCTGGACCCCACATTTATCATCACAAAGTCCAGAGTCTCATCATCCAAGTGAGGTTAAGGTGTGAATGAGGCTCCTTGGATATAGTTACTTAATTATGACTCCTTGATTATAGTCTTTGACACTTGCCTCCCTGTATCCCCAACACCAGCATACAGTGGCAGGGCAGGTATAGGATAACTACTGATTTTGTGCCTGATCTTAATTTGTAAAGGTGACTGAGTGACAAAATGGAGAAGTCAACACTATGAAAGAAAAGTTTGATGTTGTTTACAGTTCCCTAGAGATGAGAGGCATGGCTCCCTTCTAGGGCCACAGGAAGGTCACCAGGTTTGGGCCAGGAAGCAGGAGCAGAAGTGAGCAGGGTGCTTATTGATGCAGCCAATATTTCTCCTGCTCTAAATCATCCCAGAACCAGATACCAGGCAACTAGAGGTCACTCCTGTAGCCCAAAGCCCACCAGAAGTATTCAAACTAGACAATCTAAGCTGTTTTCCCTTCCATGCATTGCCTTTCCCAGGCATTATGGAGCAGAGTCACAATCCCTGAAGGCATCCCTTGAGATGGCCATGTGTGAAACTGTGAGAAGGAAGGCAAAACTGCAGTGGAGACCCCAGGAATTAAGAGGTGCCAGGTATGTGTTACTTCTGCCAAGGAAAGCTGCAGGCTATGAAAAGAGCCAACCTAAAAGAGAAACCATATGGGCTGTAACCAGCAAAGCCATAGGGGCAGGGTTGTCAAAGCCCATTGGAGCCCACATCTTACTACCATATGCCCAGATGCTGAACCTTGAGCTGCAGGATTTAGTATTTACCCAGTGCTGTTTCAGTCTTGCTTTGGTTCATTCCTTTTTTCTATTCCCTTGTTCTTCCCTTTTGGAATGGGAATATTTACTCTGTACCATTATATATTGGATGTATGTAACTTGCTTTTGATTTTCACAGGGGCTCACAGGTAAGAGTTTTCCTTGAGTCTCAGAGAAGACTTTGGACTTAGACTTTTGAGCAGTCTTGGAAATGTTAAGCCTATGAGGAGTCTTAGAGATGGACTGAATGCATTGTGAGATGGGTGTGTGTTTTCGGATTAGGGGTAGAATATTAGGATTTGGATCTGGAATGTCCCCCAATAGCTCATATGTTAGGCAGTGTAGAAATGCTCTGGGGTGAAATGAGGGCTCTGACCTCATCAATGGATTAATCCGTTTGATGGATTAGTAACTCGAATGGACTTATTACATGTTTAAGATTCCTCTGTGCCTTTTCATGGCTTGAAAGTCATCTGAGTTCATTTTCTACTGCTATAATAGGATATCACAGACTAGGAAAATGATAAATGATAAACAATAGAAGTTTATTTGGCTCTAGCCTGGAGAGTACAAAATTAAGAGGCTGCATTTGGTGATATTCTTCTTGCTGCTTCATTAAATGGCAAAGGTCAGGTAAGCATGTGTGAGATAGAGAGGACAATGGGGGGCTGGACTTTTAACAAATTAACTCCTGTGATAATGAACCTACTGCTGTGATCATCCATTGATGAGGGCAGAGTCCTTATGATCTAATCACTTCATGCATGTACCACCTTTTAATACTATTACAGTGGCAAGTAAATTTCAACATGAAATTTAGAGGGGATGTTTAAATCATAGCAATAGTGCATTTCTTTTTAGCACGGAATAATATTTTGTTGTCTGGATAGACTTATCTGTCCATTCACTTGAATGACATATTGGTTAATTTCAAGTTTTGGCATCATGAGTAAAGCCGCTATAAACATTCATGTGCAGATTTTTGAGCGTACATATTTTCAGTTTCTTTGGGTAAATACCATGAAGCATGATTTCTGGATCATATTGTAAGAGTATCTTTAATTTTTTAAGAAACTGCCAAACTGTGTCCCAAAGTGGCTGTACCATTTGTATTCCCACCAGCAATGAATGAGAGTTACTCTTCCTCCACATCCTCACCAACATTTATTCTTGTCATTGTTTTGGATTTTGGCCATTGTAATAGGGTTGTAATGGTATTATTGGTTTAATTTGCAGTTTCATTATGACATATGAGATTGAGTAGCTTTTCATAATTTTATTTACATTATGTGTATTTTGGTCAGGTGTGTCTGTTCAGGTGCCCATTTTTTAATTGGATTGTGTATTTTCTTGTTAAATTTTAAGAGTTCTTTATATATCTTGGTTAATAATCCTTTCTCAGATATTTCTTTTGTGTTTTCTTTCATTCAGAAGCTTATCTTCTTATCCTATTGACTGTGTCTTTTGCAGAACAAGTCTTGAATAATTTGTTTAACAATCTTTTGATTAGCTTATCTCTCACTTCTCACAGTTACTGTTACCAGCAAAAGAAGCCAGGTGGAACATACAAAACTCTGCTTGGAAATATCTTTAGCTAGATCAACCATTTCTTTAGGTAAATGTTCTAATTTCCATATAACTGCATGGGACAATGTTGCTAAACTTTCTCCAGCCACATAGCAGGTATCTCACTTTCTCTACTTTCAAATAATATGTATTCCACTTTATTCCAAGTCCTTACCCATATCCATATCAAAGAGTATATGGCCTCCATTGAGAGTTTCTTTGGCCGGGCGTGGTGGTGCACGCTTGTAATCCCAGTACTTTGGGAGGCAGAGACCGGAGGATCCGGGTTCGCGGCCAGCCTCAGCGCTCTCTCTCTCTCTCTCTTTCTCTCTCTCTCTCTCTCTCTCTCTCTCCTTAGTGAGGCCCTCCGCAACTTCGTGAGACCCGGTTTCAAAATAAAGTATAAATAGGGCCGGGGGTGTAGCACGGAGGTAGAGCGCCCCTGGGTTCAATCCCCGGTACCGCAAAAAAAAAAAAAGTTTCTTAGGAGTATCTTTCCATAACACTCTACCGAGAGCATCCTGCCTGGTTCTAAAGCCACACTTACATTTTAGGCTTTTAGTATGGCAGCACCCCACTTCCTGGTACCAAAATTTGTATTTATTACTGCCCAGATGAAATCCTTGTATCTTATAGCTGCATTACTGAGATTTCTGGGAAAGCAAATATTGAATTTAAGTCAGTGTAAAATCCCCACTGTGCAAGAAGTATTAGGACCTTGACAATTGGATGGGCATATGTAGAGAGATTCAGCCAGGCATCTTGAATCTCTAAATTATGTTTAACTCCCTTTGCCAGTAGAAGCAGTTCTTCTTCTCCTCTGAGGGAGTTAGTCTTCCCTGTCATATAGAACCTATAGTAACCTCCCCTGAGGTTGTCATTGTAAAGGACTCCTAATCATCCACTTGTTGAATTCCAACCATTCTGCATTGCTTCTAGACCTATAATCATACTTGAGTCTAAATAGGTCCCAGCAAATGAGGTAAAAGTATAAACCATGAAGGGGTATGTTATATACAAAAGAACTGGATGATTTTTGGCAGTTTTTATCTATAGAAATCAGGGGGATTATGTATGGGAATGGATCCAAGAGTGTGGAATCAGATTGAAGGAATTTAAAGTTGGATCAGGCAGTGATGGTAGTGGTTGTGGTTATATCAGGGAATCTTGTAAGGATTATACTGTTATGGGGATGCTCCAACAGTGTAGTTAAGAGATGAGGAATTATGGACAACTGCATGAAGACAACTGTGTTGAGGATAAGAAAGATGGCAATGATACTTTTTGTTCCTTTTATAAATTGGGCATATATTTTAATAATTACCGTTTAATTATTTAATGTTCTCACTCAACCAAACTACTTTATGATTGGGATCACTTCTTTTTATAGCAGCATGAGGAGGAGCAAAGATTATATGCTGCGTACTCTCCTAAGCATTTCTTTTTTTTTTTTTTAGTGCTTGGGATTGAACCCAGGGCATTCTACCTCTGAGCTACACCCCCAGACATATCTTATTATTTTAAATTTTTTTTGAAACAGGGTGTAAGTTGTGGAGGTCCTAAGTTCCTGAAGCTCGTCAGGAACCTGTGATCCTCATGTCTTAGCCTCCCAAGTACTGCGATTATAAGCATGTGCCACCATGCTCCGCTTCTCCTAAACATTTTACATATATGAAACATTAGATCATCTCAGCTATCTTATAAGTAAATACTGTTATTAAATGCATTTTTAGATGTGGAAACAAAGTTACTGTGTTAAGGGTCCTCAAGACCCTGTTAGATTGGATGATTTTGCTGGAAGGACTCACAGAACTATGAAAAGCTTTTATATTCAGTTATAGTTTATTTAGCAAAAAAAAAAAAAACCCAAACAAACAAACAGTTTAGGTATCAGAAAGAAAACAGGTGTATAGGGCAGAGTTCAGGAGGGACAGGGCACTAGTTTTTAGTTGTTCACTCCCAATAGAGTTATGTGAAAATTGCTTAATTCTCCCAGAAACTGTGTGACAACATGTGCAAATTGTTACTAACCAGAGAAGCTCACATAACTGGCCTTAACTTCTTAATCTTCAGCCCCTCCATAGGTAAAATTGATACAGCATATCATAGGACCTCAAGTGAAAAAAAAACTCAGGTGTTTACTGTAAATCACATGATTAGTATAAACTATATAGCATGGTTCAAGGCTTTGGTTATACAAAGACACTTATCGGGCATGATATTCCAAGGGTTTATAAGTTATCACATAGGAGACAGTGAGGGGGGAAGGGCTGCCTTTTCTTTGAAATGTGGAAGATTTGAATACCCCAAGCTTGCTGAGTTGACCTTTTCTGTACTCCCCCTAGGTAATACATTGAATAGGTGGTAGAGGTAAAAGTTAAACACAGGCGGTCTGGCTCTGGAGTCAGTTGTATTAACCACATGCGTCACTACTTTTTGGTATTGCCTCTGTCAAACAGAATCTGATATGTTTGAGACAATACATTTTTAGAAAGTGAATGAATATCGTAGCAAACTGTGGGCTGATTCCACTAATTCAATTAAGGTCATTAATGTTGGGTCTTTTTAAGTCTTCTGAAATGCTTCCTATCTGTATCTGTTCTCAGGCTCTCTCTCTGTAAATCTATAGAAATTATTAGACACTTGCTGCATACCAGCTTATTTCTTTTTTGCTCTTTTCATGGGAGTAAATGTTGCTCAGTTGACTGGAGTAGTAGGATTAGAAATCTTATTATTTTTCTACTCATGATATGCTATTCTCCATGGAATAGTTACTGTCATAATATGTAAAGTTTTTAGGAAAAGAGAATAAATCATGTCAACTACCATTTTAATGTCTAAATACTTTCCTAACTTCTGTTATAACTTTATTAACGTGTATTGGAAGTGCAATAAATGGATGTATTTAAAGTGTATAATTTGTTCCATTTTGTCAAATATCCATGAAACTTTCATCACAATAAAAATAATGAATATTTTCATCATCCACAAATATTTTCTCATAACATTTCTTAGTGGGCATTCATATATCTTTTTTTTTTTTTTTTTTTTTTTTTTTTG
>PVJS01057948.1:0-11913 GCA_004027185.1 Glis glis
GTAGTGTGGAGGTAGAACGTCCCTGGGTTCAATCCCCAGTACCGCAAAAAAAAAAAAAAAAAAGAAGGAAACCAATGGGCAGTAGCTTTTTGTGTGTGTGTGTGGTACTGGGGATTGAACTCATAAGCATTCTGCCTCTGAGCTACACCCCCAGCCCTATTTTTTATTCTTTATTTGGAAACAGGGTCTCACTAAGTTGCAGAGGGCTTCACTAAGTAGCTGAGGCTGGCCGCGAATCTGCGATCCTCCTGTCTCAGCCTCCCAAGTACTGGGATTACAAGCGTGCACCACCACGCCCGGCTCTGGGCAGTAGCTTTGAATGTGAAACCCCACAGTCACACCCCCTCCTCTGCTGCAGTTGGCAGGGCCTGGAGGCTGGACTGGGACCCTGGGGGTGCAGCCCTCACCCCAGGCTGGGAGGGAGCAACTAAACTGACAGCCTAGGCCCCTCCCGAGAGCTACTTTGGAGACTCCCCCACCTGCACCTGCACCCTTTAAGAAGCCCTGCATGTCACCCCCTCCCCATGCCCACCATTTGCTGACCCTTTTCCAAGTTTTCTGTAAAATGAGTCCTGCACCCCTCCAGGGCTGCCAGCACCTCTGTCTCTCTCTCGCCAGCATCTCTGTCAACCTCTGTGTCTCTTTGCTGTCCCCTCTCTTGAACTGGCCCACATTCTTTGAATGTGCCTCCCCCAGCGCCCCTAAATAAACCTGTCTGCTGCTCTACTCCTTTCTTGGAAATTCTTTTCCAGCCCACTGTGTCCAGGGCACAACAGTAGGGCAAGGAAAAAATTCAGGCCTGAAGATTTTCAGGTTGAATTTCTTAGAAATGTAGCAGGGCATTGTTGCCACCCTTGCCCCAGAGACAGAAAGGAGGCCACAGGAAGAGGGGAGGGGAGGGAAGAGGAAGGAAGAGGATAAATGAGAGGTAAGCTCCTGAAAGACGAAAGGATGTAGGAGGAGGTTGCCGGAAGGGACAGCCAAGCCAAGACCTCTCTAGAAACAACGCCCCCCCATCATCTCTGGTCACTGAGAAATCTGACTGGAGGGCCGTCATTCCCGCTTGTTCCGTGTGCCAATGTGTCTTTGTGTTTGTGACTGTGTGTGCTTGAGCACACGGCTCCCTGCGTGCAGATGTCTGAAGGTGTCCGTGCTTCCCGCGTGCCTAGACAGTGCCTGGCACCTCTCAGCTGCTCAATCAACGCTGGGTAACCGTAGACGTGCACAGGAGTGCGTGCGTGCACTTGGGGGATTCTGCCTGTTTAGGCACATTTGTAGCTCTTGCGTATTCCCGCGCGTTCACTTGAACGAGCCCACGCGTGCCTTGTGCTGGGGGTGGGCGTGGGTTTCAGTGTGTGTGGCTGCACGGCGGAATGTGACGGAGTGGGTACTTGTGCTTGCAAGGGTGCTGCCTGAGCTCGTCTCTGGGTGTGTGGCTGTGAGTGTGTGTGCGCATGGGTGTGCACCGGGAGGGTGTGTGTGCTGGACACCTGCATGTGCAGGGAGCTGGGTGGCCCTGGGTCAGGAAATGCCTGTGGTTTGTACGATTGGTCAGTTCTCCTTTCACTCAGCGGGAAACATTCGACATCCAGGCTTCTGGCAAGCTCAGCAGCTCTCACCCACCGGCCATTTCTGCTTCCTTCTTTCTGGGAAGCAGAGCGGGGCTCAGCTCCAGCTTGTCTGCAAGCCGTGACGCTGAGGGCCTGGGGGGAGAAGACTGCAGCTCTGGCTCTATGGAGGGGGTCCCTGTTCTGTCCCCTCCTGTTGCCTCCCAGGTCTCCTGCTGTGCAGCAGGGCAAGCTTCCCCTCCAGGGGACAGACAAGACAGACAGCCTATGCCCCTCCTGAGAACTGCTTTGCAGGACTGCTGGCAAGAGACAACCTTGGGTCCAAGTACTGCCTCCACCCTGGGGCAAACTATGAGGCTTTGGTCAAGTCACTGAATGAATGAATGAATGAATGAATGAATGGATGGATGGGACTCCTGATAGCAAGGTGGGTGGGGTCCCTTCTGATTCCAGGAAGCCTGAACTGAGTCATATTTTGTTTGTTTGTTTGCAGTACTGGGGATCGAACCCCAGGCCTCATACATGCTGGGCAAGCACTCTAGCTGCCCTCTCCTGAGGGAATTTTCCTGGTCCCACTGGAAGCTGCTTTACCTGGAAGTCATGTCGCCCCAGGGCGCCCCACAACCACTGACAGTTGACTGCTGCCAGCTGTAGGAATTTAGCCTTCTTGTCTCAAGATACAGTCCACACTTTTTTTTTTTTTTTTTTGCAGTACCGGGGATTGAACCCAGGGGCATTCTACCTCCGAGCTACACCCACAGCCCTATTTTTTATTCTTTATTTTGAAACAGGGTCTCACTAAGTTGCGGAGGGCCTCACTAAGTAGCTGAGGCTGACCATGAACCTGCGATTGTCTTGTCTCAGCCTCCCAAGTACTGGGATTACAAGCGTGCGCCACCACACCCGGCTGTAGTCCACACTTCTGAGAGCTCCCCAAGGGGTTGGGGGAAGCTGATGCCAGCCGAGATCACAGCAGTCCCTAGCTTTCTTTCCCTGTCCCACCCTGTATCCCTTAAGCCCCTTGTCCAGAGAACACACCCCAATAAATCACTTTACCAGGAGGCCCCCTCAAGCCCTACCTCCAGGAAGCCCCCCAGACAAGAGGAGACACTTACTAACCTCGTCTCATTTCAGAGGCACAGAACCCCAGCAGCTGGAGCAGGAGTTGGCTATTATCACACCATTTTATGATGAGAAAATGGAGGTTAGTGGAGCACAAAAGCAATAGAGAAAGAAAGTCCTTAGAATGCATTAAAAGCCCATCCACTTGAGCCTGTCAGGCAATAATAAATAGCCCACCGGCCATTTCTCCAGTTCCCTCAGCACTCTGGTTTCTTGATCAAAGGGAACCTGAAGCTCCCCTGGCACATCCTCCTGACACATCCTCCATGCCGGCAAATTTTTTTTTTTTGTGGTACTGGGGATTGAACCCAGGGGCATCCTACCTCCGAGCTATACCCCCAGCCCTATTTTATTTTTATTTTGAAACAGGGTCTCATTAGGTTGATGAGAGTCTCACTACTTGCTGAGACTGTCCTCGAACCTGCGATCCTCCAGTCTCAGCCTCCCAAGTACTGGGATTACAAGTGTGCACCACCACACCTGGCTCAGCAAATATTTTTTAAGCACCTACCGTGTGCCGGGCACTATGCAAAGCTCTGAGGAGAGAGAACCAACAGGGAAATAACCACGGAAATAAAAAAGGCGACCGTGAAGAGTGCTGAGAGGGGCAGGGCTTATGGTGTGGAGACTTGCTCAGGGGAGGCAGGGAGGCCTTGCTGAGACCCCGATGGCTGAGCAGACCCCTGAAGGATGAGTAGAAAGTGACGAGGGGACAAAAGAGGAAAACTGTTAAAGACGGGGATCCCCGCGTGCAAGCCTGCGGCTGGCAGGAGTGGAGACGGCCTGGGTGGGGGGCTGGGAGGGCTCAGCAGACAGGCTGGAGGGGGAGGTGGGTGGGGCAGGGCCCAGACCTGCTGTCACCCCAGGGCAGTGGAGCCCAAGAAGGCTGCAGGCGTGGCCCTCCACGTCCCAGGTCCCCAGAGCCTCATCTTCCAGTTCTTCTCATGACAAAACCACTCCTCTCCACCTGCCTGTAACGTTCCCTCTCCCACGGAGATTCCTGTGCATGCTCCGGCAGGTCCCCTCCCCCTCTCCTCGCCGCCCCAGTGACTCAGAACACAGGCAGCTGCGGATCTCAGAGACATGCGCAGAAGCGACTATTGCCACCTCAGGCTGCATGGATGACTGGGGTCTCAACCGCTCGAAGGTGACTGGGCGGTAGGAGGCCCAGGGACAGAAAGACAAGTTTTATTTTTTATTTATTTATTTTGTGGTACTGGGGATTGAAGCCAGGTTTATTCTACCTCTGAGCTACACTCCCAGCCCTGTTTTATTTTTATTTTGAAACAGGGTCTTGCTAAGTTGCGGAGGCCTCACTAAGTAGCTGAGGCTGGCCGTGAACCTGTGATCCTCCCGTCTCATCCTCCCAAGTACTGGGATTACAAGCGTGCGCCATCACGCCCGGCTCAAAGGCAAGGTTTTGAAAGCCAGAAGAACCTCCTGAGCAGCTGGGGTTCTCCTCTCGGGCACCCTCGCTGCTTTCCCAGGCCCCATCTTCCATATACACACATGTATGTACGCTTCAGACCCGGGTTGAAATACACCCTCCCCCCGTGTGGCCGCTCTGGGGTTTCTGGTCTGTCTGAGCAGAAGGAGGAAGAGGAGGATGCAGCTGGTAAGGCTGAGGGGGAAGAAGGCATTTTGAGAAAAACCCCTGCCTCAGCTCCCCCTGCCCTGCCTTCGCCCCATCCCCACTTCCCCCCTCTGGGCCCCTGAGCTCCCAGCATGCCTTGCAGCCAAACCTGCTGGACAGTGAGGTTTTGGCTGATGACTAAGGGGTGTTAACATAGTTGGTTGTGAGGTCTATTTCAGATATTTTATATCTGCACGTATCCACAGATGTACAGCTAGAGACACCATCCATATGCACATCCAGATAGACCATGCCACAGACACACATGTGTGCACGTGCGCACATACACACGCATGCACACACACTAACGCACAAATTCTTAGGATTGTAGTTTCCAAACCTAATCAAATCTAATCCTCAGAATTATCAGAGAAGCCTACAAAAGGCAGAATCCTGAGCCACAAATTTAGCCTATGTCCGCAATGAGGCCCAGGAACCTGCATGGTAATGAGGTGTGGAAGATGAATTTGACCCCCAGCCCGGTTTGATCTCCAGCAACACACACACACACACACACACACACACACACACACACACACACACAATGGTAAATTTTGTCTTAGCTGGGCGTGGTGGCGCACGATTGTAATCCCAGTATTTGGGAGACTGAGACAGGAGGATCGCAGGTTCGCAGCCAGCCTCAGCTACTTAGTGAGGCCCTCTACAACTTAGTGAGACTCTATTTCAAAATAATAAAGCTGGGCGTGGTGGCGCACTCTTGTAAACCCAGTACTTGAGAGGCTGAAACCAGAGGATCGCAGATTCGCAGCCAGCCTCAGCTACTTAGTGAGGCCCTCTGCAACTTAGTGAGACCCTGTTTCAAAATAAAGAATAAAAAATAGGGCTAGGGGTGTGGCTCAGAGGTAGAATGCCCCTGGGTTCAATCTCCAGTACCACACACACACACACACACACACACACAAATTGTGTTAAGTATATTTTACCATAATAAAAAAAATTAAACACCTTATAGAGACATGATTCGCCGCAATTTACAGATGAGGAAACCGAGGCTCAGGACAATACAGTGATTCACCTACCATCTTCTAGCAGAGAGTAGCAGAGCTGGGATTTGAACCCAGGTTTGACTCTAAATCCAGGATCCTCTCCTCCCCCGTCTTCCCCCAGGCACAGCGGAGGGAGCAGCAGAGAAATGAGACAGGCGGGTCTCAGAGGAGCCTTTCTGAGGAGATGGAGAACAGGCTTGGCCCTGAGGTCAGGAGCGGGCCAACGGGGAGCCTGGGCCCGCCGTCTCCCTGCCACCCCCACGACTTGGCCGGGTTCCCTTGGCAACCCTTGTTTTCCATGATGACCTTGGAAGCAGCTGGCCCAGGAGACCAGCAAGCCAGGGTCCCATTGGAGGCTAAGAGACGTCATAGACACCCATCTGCTGTCTGTTTGTAGCAACAGTCACAAGAGAGCCACTCTGGCAATCCTGCCCCCCCGAGGGAAGGAGCGCTAGGGAGGTAATGCCCATCCAGAGCCACCAGGAAGCCTGCAGGGGAGGCCAGATAGGCTGTGGCCCTCCACCCAGCTGGGATGCCCAGGGGTCAGGAGATGGCACGGAGTTGCCGAGAGACCCCGTGGAACCGAGAGGCTCTGGCCCTGCCCCGGAATATCCCAGAACACACAGGGGCAGGTGGCTGCTGGAGACCAGGCCTCGCGGCCAGACACAAAGCAGGAAACAGAAACCTAGCCGGATATGGCCTGCCACTCCCAGGGCGGCAGAGTTGGTGAAAGGCAGAACAATTCTCTGTAACAAATTACCCCAAAGCTTAATGGCTTGAAAGAACAAACATTAACGATCTCACAGGTTCTGGAGGTAGAAATCTGGTTCCTCTTAGCCGGACACCTGCTCAGGGACACTGGTGAGGCCGGAATCCAGGTGTGGGCTGGGGCAGCAATCTCAAGTGCAGACGGGGCAGGGTGGTCTATTTCTCAGCTCACAGTTCTTGGCAGGGCTACAGGACTGAGGGTCCTGTCCCTTGCTGGCATCGACCAGGTCCTGGCCACATGGGACTCTCCTTCGAGACCCTCTCAACATGGCGGCTGGCTTCCCTGAGGGTAAGCAAGGGAGAGAGGAGCTTTCCCATTTTTAGAGTAGGAGAAGCCGTGCGTGGTGGCTCATGCTTGTAATCCTGGTACTTGGGAGGCTGACACAGGAGGATCGCAGGTTTGTGGTCAATCTCACTACTTAGGCCCTCCGCAACTTAGTGAGACCCTGTTTCCAATTAAAGAATAAAAAAATAGGGCTGGGGGTGTAGCTCGGAGGTAGAATGCCCCTGGGTTCAATCCCCAGTATCGCCAAAAAAAATTTTTTGTTGTTGTTGTGAAACAGGGTCTCACTAAGTTTCTGGGGTCTTGCTAAGTTACTGAGGCTGGCCTCAGACCTGTAATCCTTCTGTCTCAGCCTCCCAAATACTGGGATTACAAATAAGAAACTAGAATTACAAGTGAGAACCACTGTGCCCAGCTGAAACTTTTATACACGTGGTATCATGTTGTGTGTCTTCTGGGACCTGTCTTTTCCCCAGATGTTGTTTCTCAAGTTCAACCTAGCTCGTTTCTGGTTTCAGCTCCTTCATTTCACTGCTTGTATAGTCATCACTTGTGTCAACTGGAAATGGGTGCTTAAATTGTGATGTTTTGTTTTTCTTGGTACATAATTGGTAGAACCCTCTTGGGAAGGGCTATGAGTATGTTCTTTCTCTTTTGTTTGGCATTAAGCTTGTGCTGGGACCCAGAATAACTTTGTTTTTGGTTCATGAGATTCAGAGCCTGTCACCTGGGTTGAGAAATCCCACCAGTTAGCAATCTCACCTGTGCTAACTATCCTGCGGCCAGGTGATCGCTCTTTCTTGAAAGGGTCAGGCTGCTAGAAAGTTCTTCCTTGGGTGGAGGAGAATCCACTTCCTCATTGATTGTCTCCATGGGTCCTGATTCCTTTCCCTGTGCTGTGGAATGTGTCAGCACCATCATAGCCCTTCCCAGGAGAGTAAGGGATCCCCCTGCCAGGCGTGGTGGCGCACGCTTGTAATCCCAGTACTTGGGAGGCTGAGACTGGAGGATCCAGGTTCGCGGCCAGCCTCAGCTACTTAGTGAGGCCTCCACAACTTAGTGAGAACCTGTTTCAAAATAAAGAATAAAAAAGTAGGGCTGGGGGTGTAGCTTGGAGGTAGAATGCTCCTGGGTTCCATCCCCAGTACCGAAAAAATAAAAAGGACCCCTCTGACCCCCCAGCACACCTCTCCCACATTTACATATACTTGCTTCCCCTCTCCAGCTCTGCCTCTCAGAGCCCCACATCCTCTCCCCACGCAAGACTAGATGTCCATCCGACACCCTGCTCCACCAGCGTCCCCACTGTGGAGCTGGGTAATGGCACGGAAGCAGTTCACCCTCCTTCCACAGGGACTCCAGTCCCCAGCAGTGCGGTGGGATCCCTCTTGGCCCAGTCCCCACTGTTACTCCATGTCGTGGCCATGGCTGGGGTTCTTGGAGGCAGAAAGTCACCGATGCCACTGACATTACTGCTAGCTGAGCGGGCGACATCACCTGGGCAGCCATCCCTGCACCCCTCCAGGGCTCTCCCATCAGGACTCAGCCCATGGCACTGCCCTCTGCAGTCACAGACCCCACGGTGCTGTCACTGCGAAGGCTCCCTCCTCTCAGGGCAATGCAGGTCCCCGGACCCCCCAGACAAGCCCTGATGGGTTAGAATTTAGTGAGTGGTTCCATTCAGTGGTTCCCACGAGGGCCACTAGGATGAGGCAAGTTCCAACAGCAGCCACCTGTCAGTCCCCTGTGGCCCCCTCCCAGCCTTGCGTCTGAGTCTGCTCTATCAGGTGGTATCCCTGCAAGCAGCCCTGGAAGGCCTCGCCAGCTGGTCTGGCCCCGCTCTGCCACGCATAGCTGTGTCCATCTCCCTCCAGGGAACTCCTCAGCCCCTGTGTAAATCAGCCGGTATAGACAGCCTGAGGCCAGGAGAGGGGTTACCTAACTAGACCCACGTACGAAGGTGTCTGAATCCGAGCTCTGAGAGCCAGGGCCCCAGGACTCAGGGATGATGGTCTCCTGGCTCCCCCCTTCCTGCTATACCCAGAGCCACCTGAACTTTAATGTAAATGAAGGCAGGAGAAGAAAAGGTTTTTGTGTGTGTGTGTGTGTGTGGTACTGGGGATTGAACCCAGGGGCATTCTACCTCCAAACTACACCCCCAGCCCTATTTTTTATCCTTTATTTTGAAACAGGGTCTCACTAAGTTGCGGAGGCCTCACTACGTAGTTGAGGCTGGCCGCAAACCTGCGATCCTCCTGTCTCAGCCTCCCAAGTACTGGGATTACAAGCGTGCGCCACCACGCCTGGCTGAAAAGATGGGTTTTGAAGCCTTGTGCTGTTTAGTATAAGCTTCCAAGAGATTTTTGTCCTCTTCAAATGAAGAGGGCTACAACATTTTCTTGGTGTGTATGTGTGTGTGTATAGTACTGGGGGTTGGACCCAGAGGTGTTCTACCTTTGAGTTACACCCCCAGCCCTATTTTTTTTTTTTTTGCGGTACTGGGATTGAACTCAGGGGCATTCTACCTCCGAGCTACACCCCAGCCCTATTTTTTTATTCTTTATTTTGAAACCGGGTCTCACTAAGTTGCGGAGGGCCTCACTAAGTAGCTGAGGCTGGCCGCGAACCTGGATCCTCCGGTCTCAGCCTCCCAAGTACTGGGATTACAAGCGTGCGCCACCACACCCGGCTTCTATTTTATTTTTGAAACAGTGTCTCACTAAGTTGCTGAAGCTGGCCTCAAATCTGTGATCCTCCTATTTCAGCCTCCCTAGTACTGGGGTTACAGGTGTGTGCTGGATACAGCATTTTCAAGTTAACTCAAGCAGCAAGTGCTGTGTACTCAGCCCCGGGAGGGGACGTACACAAAAGGTATTCCTAGCTGGAATGTGTTGCAGCTCTTCATCTGCGGCTGGGACACTCTGCCTTGGTGTTCCTTCTGTAAGAGCCCCCGGGACAGGATTCATGTCTGACCCTCGCCGTATCTCTCCCAGGACCCAGCCTGGTGCTTGGCTCATAACCATAACCATATGAATCAAGAAGTATCTAAGCCTTGACTGGAGGGAAAGAAACATGTGAAACCTGACCACGTCACTCCCTCGCTCCAGAACCTTCAAGGGCTCCATCTTAGCTGCAGGATAAATCGCAGGCCTCTTGGTCAGACATTCATGACTTTCTGGGCCCCGGGCCCAGCTCCATCTCTCTATCTTCATTCCTATCATGCTCCCCACGTCCTCGGTCCTCCAGGCCCCAATCACCCGGGACGTGGTGTGTAAGCCGGGGTTGGTTTGGAGAAGCAGAACCATTCAGAGTGAGAGACAGTGGAGAAGTATTGTAGGGAGCTGACCTTACTTACAGGAACTTGCACAGCTGTATACTTGGTCTGCACAGCTGTGCCTTCTGCATCCAGCGCTCGGTCTGAGGCCTCAGGGCAGGCGATTGGGAAGGGAATGGACACAGGCGGGGAGAGCCAGAAGGGGCAGGGATTCTCACAGGTCTCCCGTTGCGTCTGAGCCTGTACCGCCCATCACGGGGTTGACCAGCAGGAGAAACTGGAGCTGTCGTCAAAGGAGTTGGCTCCGGAGATGAAGGAAGTGAAGGAGAGGACACAGTGGGGTCAGAACAGATGTAAACCCTGCTGTCACATCACCCAAAATGTGACCTGGCAGATCCATGACAACGTGTGCGCTGCCTCCGAGTCTCTCGGCACTGACCTTCTGAGCAGAAACTCGGCCGCGCTTTGGTTTTCGTTCCAAATCCTGTCAGGGTTTTCTCATGGGCAACCCTAACCCAAAGGGAAGCCCAGGAAGCAGAATTGCAGCTCTGCTAAATTTCACCAGACGTACACTTCCTCAGCCCGTTTCCTTCGCCTAGGATATCCTTCCCCGTTCTCCTCCCCAGGGACTCCTACTCAACCATCAGAGCCCCACCCAACTGGCGCTTTGCCCCTGAGCAGACTTAATGAGCCCTTCCACGTGTCCCTAAGGCATTCCGTACTCATCTGCCTTATAACCCTGTCACATCATATGTCAGACAGCTGTCTAGCGTCCCGATTCCATTCTCAAATGAGAGGACTGGGTCTGTGAGACCTGAGGGACTGGGTACCACCGAACATGATCTCAGTCAGTCTTCACGCTGACCCTTTGAGTGCAACGTTTTTTCTTTCCTCATTTTACAGATGAAGAAACCAAGGCTCCAAGAAATGAAATCACTTGCCCAATATTGCACAGCTGGCTCCCCCAGGGCAGAACCCAAACCCTGGCTTGTCTGACCCCAGGGCCCAAATCTTTTTTTTTTTTTTAACTATGGATTGAACCCAGGGGCATTCTACCTCCAAGCTACATGCCCAATATATATATATTTTAAATTTTGAAACAGAATCCTGCTAAGTTGCTGAAGGTCTCACTAAATTGTTGAGGCTGGTCTCAAACCTGCTATTCTCCCTTCTCAGCCTCCCAGGTACTGGGATTATAGGCATGTGCCACCATGCCCAGCCCCCAATTCTTTTTTCTTTTCTCTTTTTCTTTTTGGTACTGGGGATTAAACCCAGGGGCATCAGGGGCATCATCTACCTCTGAGCTACCCTAACCCTTTTATTTTTTATTTTTTTATTTTTATTTTTTGGCAGTACCAGAGACTGAACCCAGGAGCATTCTACCTCTGAGCTACACCCCTAGCCCTATTTTTTATTCTTTATTTTGAAACAGGGTCTCACTAAGTTACGGAGGGCCTCACTAATTAGCTGAGGCTGGCCATGAACCTGAATCCTCCTGTCTCAGTCTCCCAAATACTGGGATTACAAGCGTGCCCCATTATGCCCCACTCCATTTTTTATTTTGAAACAGGGTCTCACTAAGTTACCCAGGCTGGCCTTGAACCTGCGATCCTCCTGTCTCAACCTCCCAAATTCTGGGATTACAGGTGTTCGCCAACACGCCTGGTCCCAAATTCTTAATCACCAAGCAATTCCTAAGGTAGGAAATATTAAAAGCCTGGTAGTGGTGACGCACACCTATAATCCCAGTACTTGGGAGGCTGAGACGGGAGGATCGCAGGTTCAAAGCCAGCCTCGGCAATTTAGTGAGGCTCTCAAGCAACTTAATGAGACCCTGTTTCAAAACAAAAAAATAAAATAGGGCTGGGAGTATAGCTCATAGATAGAACGTGCCTGAGTTTAATCTCCAGTACAAAAAAAAATGGGGACAAACTGGGACAAGTTGGTCACCCGAAGAATGCTGTAAACATTCAGAGGCAGGAGGGCGCTGGAAACCAGGGAGAGGGGCCAGGGAGCCACCATCCAGAGGCATCAACGTCGTGCTTAAGAAGAGATTTCCAGGGCCAGGGCGTGGTGGCACATGCTTGTAATCCCAGTACATGGGAGGCGGAGACTGGAGGATCCAGGTTCGCGGCCAGCCTCAGCTACTTAGTGAAGCCCTCCGCAACTTAGTGAGACCCGGTTTCAAAATAAAGTATAAAAAATAGGGCCGGGGGTGTAGCGCGGAGGTAGAAAGCCCCTGGGTTCAATCCCCAGTA
>PVJS01057949.1:0-11912 GCA_004027185.1 Glis glis
TTTTTTTTTTTTTTTTGCGGTACCGGGGATTGAACGCAGGGGCATTCTACCTCCGCACTACACCCCCAGCCCTATTTTTTTATGCTTTATTTTTGAAACCGGGTCTCACGAAGTTGCGGAGGACCTCACTAGGTAGAGAGAGAGAGAGAGAGAGAGAGAGAGAGAAGAGAGAGAGAGGAGAGAGAGAGAGAGATTGCGTGCGTGGTGAGATTGGCTGCGAACCCTGATCCTCCGGTCTCCACCTCCCAAAGTACTGGGATTACAAGCGTGCGCCACCATGCCCGGCTTCACAACTTCTTTTTGATTCCTGCTTATTTGATCCTTCATTTCTATCTGGCTCTCTCTGAATTCTCTTCGGAAATCCTGTATAATTTCCTCTATTGAAGTTCTGAATTGTCCTTCTGGCAATCTTTACGCTTCTGAGTTGGCAGGTTCTGTTGTTGTGGGATTGTGGGGGCTCATTGTTTCTTTGCTATTCTTCCTTTTCATGATTTCAAGTTTCTTATGTTTATACCTTTGTTGCTTTTGGTAGTTCTCTCTCTCTCACTCTGTAGGTATCCTATGTCTAATCCCTCTCCCTTTATGGTTTCTTATCCTGGAGGTAGATAGTTGCTACTAGGTGAGCCTTAAAGGTGAATATCCTTTCCTGAATGGTTATTCTCACTTGCTTGGTATAATGTCCATTTGCAGGCCCAATTCTTGGTCTCCTTCACTGATTGGGACTCTTGCCTGGTGCCTCTCACTACCTGTGCAAGCGACCAGTGCCGCTATTGCCCTTCTCACTGCAAGCGTGGGTCTCCATGGTCTCTACTTGGGCTGTCCCTATGTCTCTCTCTATCTACACCTATGGCAGGTGTCACCAGCAGGGGGCCCTGGGCTTGTGTCTCTCTTTGCCTACAGAAGCAGCGGGTGTCGCCTTGCCTCGATTCTGTGCAAACACGGAACACCACGTTTTCCACAGAGAGGGCTGGTTTGGTCCAATATTCCCCAGGTACCACAGCTGTATGTCCTGTGGTGCTCCCCGGGGACTCTGCAAGGGTGCTGCGACCTGCGGGCTGCAAGTCTGTCCCACTCAAATGTCACCAGGGACTGTTTATCCACGCGTCTACCACGTCCCACAGCAGACCCCACTCCCACCTCCGCGGGGACAATCTGCACTGTCCCAGACCCCGCAAGTCTCTGCGGCCACGCTGGGTGGTCTCCCCCTGGGGCGGCTCGTTGACTTAACGGTCTCTTTGATCGCTGCTCTTAATCTCTGGGGGGGGCTCAGTCACTGCTGCAGGCTCTGGTCGGGCCTCTGGGCCCTGGGGACTCTGCTGAACATGGATCGAACTGCTGCTCGCACCCGTCTCTGATGCTCTGCAGCTGGTTTTAGAAGAGCTCCCTGGCTTCTTTGTTGGTGGCCTGCAGAAGTTGCACTGCCGGTTGCTGTCGGCGCAGTCTGATCAAGATGGTGCCGCTGCCGCTTCTGCCAATGTAGCAGTTTGGGTCTGTGTCACGTGTGGAGCAAGTTGCTGCTCGCCTACACTGCTGCTATTCTACAGCTGCTGGTTTCACAGCAGGTCGCTGGCATCTCCGCTGGTCTTGTGCAGGAGCCACAGTGCTGGTAGCCGCCGGCAAAGTCCTGCCAAGATGGCCTGAACTTGTTTTTAAAAATATGAGTTTTGAGCCGGGCATGGTGGCGCACGCTTGTAATCCCAGTACTTGGGAGGCTGAGACAGGAGGATCGCATGTTTGCAGCCAGCCTCAGCTACGTAGTAAGGCCCTCTGCAACTTAGACCCTGTTTCAAAATAAAGAATAAAAAAATAGGGCTGGGGGTGTGGCTTGGAGGTAGAATGCCCCTGGGTTCAGTCCCCAGTACTGCAAAAAAAAAAAGCCACTCCGCCTTGGGGGGGGATTGCAGGGGCAGACAGAGCCATGGGAAGGGCGCCCTAGGGCAGAGGCTCTGTGGCAGGGGAAAGTGATGAGCTGCCCTTGGTTGCCAGCCAGGGACCAGGACCTGGCTGCCCTCCCACCCAGCTGAGCATGATCCCTAGGCAGCCGAGATGTCAGCCATTGGCGCCCAAGGCCTGTGGGCTACCTACCACCTTCTCCTCGATAAAGTGAAGCTGATGCTGCCCGAGAAATTGAGGCCGCTCTACAACCACCCAGCAGGCCCTAAAACAGTTTTTTTTCTGGGCTCCAATTATGAAACGGGGGTTGGTGAGTGCTGGATTGGCTGACATGGCCAGACCTGCAGAAAAACTCAGGACTGCCCAGTCTCCTGGGCTTATTTGGTCAAGATACTCACTTGTAATTATACCAAAAAATTGGAGTCTGTTTGCTGTAAATTTCTTTGTGGGGGGAGCAGGAGCCTCTCAGCTCTTTCATATTTGGAGATATAAACAAGAACTAAAAGCTAAAGCAATCAAGTAAAGGAGTTCCTGATCACCTGAACCATCTAAATGTGGACATAACCACTAGGACCTATCCTGTAATTTGATTAAGGAAATGCTAACTGTGCTAACATTTAGAAGGCACAAAAAAAAAATAATAATAATAAATGAAAGTGGTAGCTAGTGCTTGATTCCACAGAAAAATAAACTTTTAATAACAGTCTCTCCTTACACGTGACTTAAGGAACTTATCTCTGAATACTAGTAATATTTTTTCTACTATCTATCCATAATAAAGCATACTTGGTCATATATAAAAAAAGATTTGTGTACTTTATAAAAAATGTTTATGTGAAAGCAATTGACATATCAAAATGCAGCATTTGTTCTTTCAACCTAACAGGATATGTTCCATACTTTTTTTTCCAGAAGGCAAGGGGTCTTTTAGTTCCTTCCAAATTGTATCTTTGTTTTATTATATCATGCCTATCTAATGGCCTTAGAGTTTCACTGGGACCAGGACTAATCTTTCTACAAATGCTTGTTATGCCACTCTTAATCTACATTTCCCCCACCTTTTCAGATGATTTGATTTGTAGTAAATAGAATTCAAATGACTAATACAGAATGAAAAAAACAAAAAACCAGCTGGTAGTGTTTATTGCATCTAAGATGCTGTACAATTACTAAGATGTTGCAATGAGAATTTTCACTTCAATATTTCCTGACCAGCCTGCTCAAATTGGCCTTTTTATCAATGAAATAATTTTCATTTTTTTAAGTAAAGGAAACAAGTGTGTGCTCATGGAATAAAGTTTGCCAGCAGCCCTGGAGTGAATCTTAGTAATGAAAGTATTGTGTTCATGAGCGTGGGCCTGGGGGCAGGTGCGGGGGAAGCCTTCACTCATTTTCAAGGGGATCCTTGTAGAGTTACATAATTGGAACCCTGAAGAATAGGCACTACTGTCTACAAATGGCCTTCATCCTACTAAATCTGTACAACAGGGGTTTCATACACTGGGAGCCCTGACCTTAGAAAGGAAGGTGGGTTTTTTGTTTTTGTTTTTGTTTTTGTTTGGTGCCGGGGATTGAACCCAAAGGTATTCTACCTCTGAGTTACATTCCCAGCCCTATTTTATTATATATTTTTATGTGTGTGGTACTGCGGATTGAACCCAGGGACATTCTACCTCCGAGCTACACCCCCAGCCCTTTTTTATTTATTCATTTTTATTTTGAAACAGGGTATTGCTAGGTTGCTGAGAGTCTCACTATGTTGCTGAGGCTGTCCTCCAACCTGCGATCCTCCTGTCTCAGCCTTCAAAGTACTGGAATTACAGATGTGCACTACCCGGTCCAGCTAAGGAGGGTGTGTTTAGGGCACTTGCAAGACTGTCAGGGTCCTGCCTCCAGGCCCAGTGGGGAGGCATGGCCTCAGGCCTTGACCTCACTCTTCAGAGCTGCATGGAGGCCAGCTATCCCAGGAATTTGAAAAATCTTAGGTCAGACCAATTCGTGGCATTTCAAAAAGTATTACAATACCTCTTATTAGGATGATGTGGGTTTTCAGAAGGTTTTGCTGTATATATAATTCCAAACTGCCATTTTCTTGAGAGTAGCAAAGAAATGGAAAAAGTTCTCCATAAATTATGTAACCAGTCTTCTGGCTAGCCTGACCAAAGCAATGTAAGAGATAATTATCCTATTTTAATAATTTATAAACTCAGTAGCATGCATCAGCATAAAAACAACCTATTAACCAAAAATATCTAATAGATTATTGGGTTTTTTCAGTATTGGGGATTGTATCCAGGGGTGCTCAACCACTGAGCTATACCCCCAGTCCTATTTGTTTGTTTGTTTGTTTGTACTAGGGATTGAACCCAGGAGCATTCTACCTCTGAGCTACACACCCAGCCCATTTTCCGAGCTACACACCCAGCCCATTTTATTTTATTTTATTTTATTTCTACTGGGGATTGATCTAGGGGATTCTACATCTGAGCTTCACCCTAAGCCCTTCTTATTTTTATTTTTTTAATTATTTTGTGTGTGTGTGTGTGTGTGTGTGTGTGTGTGTGTGTGTGGTACTAGAGATTGAACCCAGGGACATTCTACCTCTGAGCTACATCTCCAGCCCTATTTTATTTTTTATATTGAAACAGGGTCTCACTAAGTTGCCAAGGACCTCGGTAAGTTGCTGAAGCTGGCTTGGAACCTGTGATCCTCCTGTCTCAGCCTCCCAAGTACAGGGATTCCAGGTTTGTGCCACCATGTCTGGCTTATTTTTTAAATTTTTTGAAACAGAGTTTTTCTTTTTTTTTTTTTTTGAGGTACTGGGGATGGAACCCAGGGGCATTCTACCTCTGAGCTACACCCCCAGCCCTTTTTTTTATTCTTTATTCTGAAACAGGGTCTCACTAAGTTGTGGAGGACCTCACTAAGTTGCTAAGGCTGGCCTCAAACCCACAATTCTTCTATTTCAGCTTCCCAAGTATGGGAATTACTGACGTGTGCTACCACGCCCAGCTTCCCTTTTTAATTAATTAGTTTCTCTTTTTCATTAGTTTTTTATATTTTGAAACAGGGTCTCACTAAGTTGCTGAGGGTTTCACTATGTTGCTGAGGCTGGCCTTAAACCTGCAATCCTCCTGTCTCAGCCTCCTAAGTACGATTACAGGCATGTGTACCACGCCTGACCTTTTATCTTATTTTGAGACAGGTCTCACTAAATTGCTCAGGCTGGCCTAGAACTTTCTATCGTCCTGCCTCAGCCTCCTCAGTAGCTGGGATTATAGGTGTGTGCCACCACACCAGACTCTAATAGATTACTTCTGTTGCCTATTTCATTTTTTGCTGTTTTGTTTTTAACTCAAGTGTCATAAAAACAAAGATACATTTATTTTTTTAATACATGATGGTAATTATTGACACCTACATGGTATTTTAAGGTTTATAAAATAACTTCTCATATACCATATCTCTTTTGAATTTCTTGGTCACTCTTGAGATAAGGTGGTATTATTCTTCCCATTTTACAAAAAGGGATATGGCTAAAAATATTAAGTGATTTGTCTAAGATCACACAGCTAAGTGATAAAGCCAAGAGTGGTGGTCCAGTTTTCTGGCTTCACTACTCAGTGCTTTGTATATACTACTTTTTTCGTGTATGTGAGCCTGTACATGCCGTGCATATACTGCACCACTGAGGTGCACCCTCAGCCCTGTATACACTCACTATTCTAATCCCTATCACAGTCCTCTTTTTACAATGAAACTACTGACGCTCAGAGACATTGACTGGTTTGCTAAGGGCCTAGCTAAAAGAGCCAAAATTTAGACCCAGGTCTGTGTTGACTTCAGACTATACACTCTTTCCCATTGTTACTCCATGCTGCCCCCATGTAATACATTTTTAATTTATTCAGAATTCATTAGTTTGTAAACTTAGTGGTTCAACTTTATTAGATTCTGGTTGGTAGAGGCGTTAAGTTACTTCAGAGTAAAACTTGAGGGATGAGATGTGAAATGGGGCTGTTCTTGGGAGTTCCTTTTTCTGTAACATCAAAATCCACTGGCAAATATGGTATATATGGCAGAGAGAGAGAGAGATAAGGGAACAGGATAGAATGAGGTAACTTCTGTAGGTGTAGGGATCACTGGGTCTTGGCTAGCTCTTTGTTATTGAGATGAAAGGAGGTAACAGTCCTCTCTGAGAATTGAGACTATAGGTGACAACAGGAGCCAGTATCAGAAAAGCTTAACCAAAGCAGAGCATGCAGGCTAGAAGGAAGAGAATGGGAGCGGCTCAGGCGAGGACCAGAACTGAGCTGGGGTCTCAGAGCTTTTAGACAATGAACAGCCAGGACCTGGGCATCTCAGTGAAGTAACAAGGCAAGCCAAACGGGGGGAGCAGGAGAGGTGTAAGGGGCTGGGAAGCCTCGCCAAGGGAGAAGAGCAGCTCACCAGTTCTAAAGACTGGACAAGAGCTGGGCGTGGTGGTGCACGCTTGTAATCCTAGTACTTGGGAGGCTGAGACCAGAGGATCCGGGTTTGCAGCCAGCCTCAGGCCGCAA
The DNA here is from genome assembly GCA_004027185.1 of Glis glis. Taxonomy (NCBI): domain Eukaryota; kingdom Metazoa; phylum Chordata; class Mammalia; order Rodentia; family Gliridae; genus Glis; species Glis glis. Next base: position 6,453 of record PVJS01057949.1, read on the forward strand.
CTTAGTGATACCCTGTTTCAAAATAAAGAATAAAAAAATAGGGCTGGGGGTGTAGCCCGGAGGTAGAATGCCCCGGGTTCAATCCCCAGTACCGCAAAGTAAACAAACAAATAAAGACTGGACAAGACAGCGCAACCAAACTGCAGGAGCGAGTGGGCGCTGCACACCTGAATGGAGGAAGAGCGGTTTCTGGCACAAAGAACCAAATTCACTGACTTTTTCCTCTTGAAGTGCCACCCATTCTATAAAGCTCGCAACAACGGTAGGTGCACAGAGAGAACCGACTGGCACGTCCGGTACTGTATTTTCTGTCTGCTTTCATCTTTTCTCAGCTGACATTGCTTATCAACACTGAGACAGCAAAAAGGTAGAGCCAGAAGAGAAGAAAACAATGTTAAGTCTGAGAAACTAAAATTTCAGACAATCTGCACCAAATAAGCCCTTATTTCCTTCTTCCTTCTACCCCTTTGTTTATAATTAGTTCATCGTACAGTAAATATGTAGTGAGACCTTCAAAATGTATTGCCTCAGAGCCTAGCATGGTGGCACATGCCTGTAATCCCAGTACATGAGATTACAGGAGGATTGCAGGTTTGAGGCCAGCCTCAGCAATTTAGCGAGACCCTGTTTCAAAATAAAAAACAGAAAGGGCTGGGGGTATGGCTCAGAGGTAGGATGCGCCTTTATTCAATCCCCAGTACCAAAAAGAAAAAAAAAAAAAGGAGAGGCAGTCAGATGGCTTCTGATTTTTCTAAGCCGTGGGTCATTTTTAGCCCATGCCCATTTGTTACAGTGTACCAATGTCATCCAGATACTTGATGAAGTTCAGGCAACCTAATCACAGCTGTGGGATTTGAGTGTCTTACTTGCTGGAAGGTACTGAGCCAGTGACTTAAGAGTGACGTAAGTAGCAGTCTAAAGAAGAGAGGCTTGGCCAGCCTTGCCTGACCTCAGTCTTACAATTGCTGTTTACTACAAAAGCAAGGAATGTCCAATGGTGCCCCCAACCCCACCAAAACAAAGACAGTTTGGAGCAAGCTACTGATGTTGGAAGCTTATTGTTAATTCAACGTTGCATTACCTCTTTTTTTTTTTTTTTTTGCGGTACCGGGGATTGAACCCAGGGGCATTCTACCTTCGAGCTACACCCCGGCCCTATTTTTTATACTTTATTTTGAAACCGGGTCTCACGAAGTTGCAGAGGGCCTCACTAAGTAGGTGAGGCTGGCCGCAAACCCGTATCCTCCGGTCTCAGCCTCCCAAGTACTGGGATTACAAGGGTGAGCCACCACACCCGGCTACTTCTTTCTGAACTACAGAATGTTATATATAAATTGTTAATTTTAGGAATCTGGTCAAACTTTTGTTTCTTCACCACTAAGTAGCTTTTTCTCTAGGCTGGTCTTAAATCTAAATGTAATATGCCTGAAAAACAACAACAGTGAAAGGATCCTTCTCTTCAGCACAGTTAATTTAATGGAAACACCAAGCAATCACCGTTTCAAGTTCAGTTAGGCTCAAAGACCGCCCTCCATCACATGGATGATGGTAGAGACTGGAAGCTCAGAACATAGTTGTTTACTGATAATAATTGCTTAGTCTTGCACAATGTCCTGGAACAGCTGTTTGATGAAAGAAAGAATAATAGGGATGTAGCTTAGTGGTAAGAGTGCTTGCCTAGCATGTACTAGGCCATGGGTTCAATCTCCAGCAACGTGCACTCATATGTGAACACACACACACACACACAAAATTAAAAAAAAAGAGGAGGAGGAGAAAAGTAGGCATAATCATGTAATCCCAGCAACTCCAGAGCCTGAGGCAGGAGGATCGCAAGTTCCAGGCCAGCTTGGACAACTGAGACCCTGTCTCAAAATAAAATTTAAAAAAGGGCTGGGGATGTAGCTCAGTGGTAGAGCACTTGCCTAGCTTGTGTGAGACCCTGGGTTCAATCCCCAGTACCTCCAAAAAAAGAGAAAGAAAAGTAGATCAGATAGAAAACACTTCCAAACCCTCTTTCAAAATAGCTTTTTTTGATACTGGTGGTTGAACCCAAGGGCATTCTACCTCCAAGCTATACCCCCAGCCCTACTTTTTAACTTTTAATTTTGAAACAGCGTCTTGTTACGTTGCTGAGACTGGCCTCAAATCTGCAATCCTGTCTCAGCCTCCCAAGTTCTGGGATTACAGGTGTGCACCACCATACCCAGTGTCGAAATAGTTTTTTTGTGTCAGCTAGGTGCATGTCTACAAAGGGAGTTTTTTTGAGGACAGGTGGACAGTGGACAGTGGACAGTATGGGGCTTGTATGATAATTACATCACCATTTGGTACTTATACATGGTCAAGCAGTTCTGATATACCAAGTTCTACATATGTAGTATTATAGAGCATGTAGCTCAATGATGGACATGTACCATACCCTCAGTAACCCGAAGACTGATGCAACAGACTGCTTTGAGGAATTATTATTCTCCTTTTCAGTATTGGGGATTGAACCCAGGGGCCCTCTACCATGAGCTACATCCCCAACCCTTTCTATTTTTTGAGACAGAATCTTGCTAAGTTGCCCAGGCTGTCCTTGAACTTGTGATCCTCCTGCCTCAGCCTCCTGAGTTGCTGGGATTACAGGAGTACATCCCAGCACCCAACTGAGAAATGGTTTTGAAGAACATCCTATGGGTACCAGCATTTATTTCTCTGAGGTATCACTTTACACTTGAGTTTTTCTTGGTAGACTATTTTTCAAAGACTTCACTTCTGAGGCTAAATTAGGAATTCCTGTTCCTTATTTGAGTTCCAAGAATTGTGCCTTTCCTGCCCTCCGCCCAACTTGGAAGATAGAAACCGTGGGAAAGAACGTCTTTACAAACTGCATTCAGTTATCTAACTTGGTTTATTTAGCATATTCAGGAAGACTTTCACATCCATGGAATCCTATTTCTGTTACTTCTCTCCATGCTGCAAGAGTTTTTCCCCTGGGCTTGGTAGGGGTGGGAGGTAGACAAGACCCAGGCTGCAGGTAGTGAGTAGATGTGGAACTCCTGTTTTGCCCTGTTTGGTTCAGCTTTTCTCTTCTATTATTTGCCCTCCTCAAAAAGGAAAAGGAGCCAAGTGTGGTGACGCACGCCTGTAATTCCAGTACCTGGGAGGCTGAGTCAGGAGGATCGCAAGTTCAAGGACAGCCTCAGCAACTTAGGCCCTCCGCAACTTAGTGAGACCCTGTTTCAAAAGTAAAAAACAAAATAGGGCTGTGGGTGTCGCTCAGAGGTAGAATGCCCCTGGGTTCAATGCCTAGTACCAAAAAAAAAAAAAAAAAAACCCAAAGAATAAGCATTCCTGCAGTTCTGTCCTAGGCACTGTGAGAGTTGGCCCAATGAGCCAGCTTCTACCCTTCTAACCTTCATCCATCTCAGTCATGCCTGGGAAGGATGTTGGTGCTAATTTTAGACAGAGACTAAGATGCACAAAGGACAAGTATCATAAAGCATTTTTGGAGCCAGGAACAGATTTAAATTCTTTGACTCACTGCTGTTCTTCCTCCAAACCACACAATTGTACCCAAGTGAATTGCTGTTGGAATTGGTGCTTTTGGAAGAGACAATTGCTCGTAATTGGTAGCCATGAGCCACTTCACTGAGAAAGCATGGGGTCTTAGATGCTTGAAGAAATAATTGACAGGCTGAGGCCTGAGTGATTCAGTCTCCTCTGAGTCACTCGGCTTTGATCTTGTTTTATCTCTCATTAAGGAGACAAGAAGCCTAAGGAAAGACCAGAGTCAAGGCCTTTCCCTCATAACCTATTTCTGACCAGTGTTTATGAAGTGTGGTTATCAAATCACCTGTCCAAGTCCCCTAGGGTGCGTGTTGGTTACACACACAGATTTCTAATCTCCGTCCACCTGGTTGCAAGAGGCAGGAGGCCAGCCTTTGTGACAAGCATCCCAAGGCACTCCTGTTTTGAACCACAAGTTCCTAAACATGGCAGATCACTTGGCTCACCTGGGAGACTTTTCTTTTTTTGGTACTGGAGATCGAGCCCAGGGGCATTCTACCTCTGAGCTACACCTCCAGCCCTATTTTTATTTTTTATTTGGAAACAGGGTCTCACTAAATTGCTGAGGGCTTTGATAAGTTGCTGAGGTTGTCCTCCAGCCTGTGATCTAACTGTTTTAGCCTTCCAAATACTGGGATTATAGGCATGCGCCACCACACCACCCTGCTCTAGGGAGACTTTTTAGTTAAAAATTATAAATCACTAAAGTAGTATACACTAAGAATGGAAACAATGTATAAACATAGTAAATAAAATGAAAAGATTTTGCTTCTTACCATTGTCATTTTACTTGCCAGTGTTGAGTTTTTCTTCCAAACTTCTTCCCTATGCATATACATATAATTTTTCATTTTAATGGAATAAGGGTCATATTATGCACACTGTTTCACTGCTTGATTTTTTTCCCCAGCTTGCTTTTTTTTGACTATCATAAATTGTTAGGTATGAATTTTACAAATATCATTTATATAAAAATATGGAACGCTTCAAGCCGGGTGCATGCTTGTAATCCCAGTACTTTGGGAGGCGGAGACCGGAGGATCCAGGTTCGCGGCCAGCCTCAGCTCTTTCTCTCTCTCTCTCTCTCTCTCTCTCTCCCTGTCTCTTTCTACTTAGTGAGGCCCTCCGCAACTTCGTGAGACCCGGTTTCGAAATAAAGTATAAAAAATAGGGCCAGGGGTGTAGCGCGGAGGTAGAACGCCCCTGGGTTCAATCCCTGGTACCGCAAAAATAAAAAGAAAAAAACTATGGAACGCTTCACTAATTTGCATGCTGCCCTTGCGCCGGGGCCATGCTAATCTTCTCTGTATCAGTCCAATTTTAGTATATGTGCTGTCCAAGTGAGCACTCCCAGCTTGCTTTTAACTAACAGAATATTAAACAAACTTCCTTACAGATCTATCCCATTTATTATTATTATTTTGGTGGTATAGGGGATTAAACCCAGGGGCATTCCACCTCCAAGCTACACCCCCAGCCCTTTTTACTTTTTGTTTTGAAACAGGTCCCACTCGGTTGCTGAGGCTGGCCTCGAACCTGTGATCCTCCTGTCTCAGCCTCCCAAGTACCGGAATTACAGGCAGGTGCCATCACACCAAGCTTATCCCATTTTTTAAAGGGTAAAAACCTGCCTACAGCCGGGCATGGTGGCGCACGCTTGTAATCCCAGTACTTTGGGAGGCAGAGACCGGAGGATCCAGGTTCGCGGCCAGCCTCAGCTCTTGCTCTGTCTCTCTCTCTCTCTCTCTTTCTCCCTCTCTCCCTCTCTCTCCTTAGTGAGGCCCTCCGCAACCTCGTGAGATCCGGTTTCAAAATAAAGTATAAAAAATAGGGCCGGGGGTGTAGCGTGGGGGTAGAACGCCTCTGCGTTCAATCCCCGGTACCGCAAAAAAAAAAAAAAAAAAA
>PVJS01057951.1:0-11913 GCA_004027185.1 Glis glis
TTTTTATTTTTATTTTGAGATAGGGTCTCACCTAGGTGTCCAGGCTGTCTTCAAACTTGGGATCCTCCTGCCTCAGTCTCCTGAGTTGCTGGAATTACAGGGGTGCACCCATTATACCTGGCTACCATAGACCTTCCTTGTGGGATGAGTTGAGCTCCAAGGGGACCCCACACTTCTCCAGATTCGGGGATGGGTGCCCCTGTGCTTCCTCTAAGTTCTAATTCCATGTGGTGCACAAGCACCTCTCCTGTTTGCAGGAAGAACCCTGCCCTGTGACACCTCTTGTCACGTCCCCTGCACCTGGCGCCAGGCCTGGGAGCTGCAGTAGCTGCTGTGCCAGATGGCCGGGGAGTTACTAATGAGAGGCTCTGTGCGTGTGTGCACGTGCATGGGCTGGGGCTGGGTGCTGGATCATCATTTTGGAGGCTTCTTTGGGGACATAACAAATGGCATCCTAGCCCAGGAGTCCTTCATGGAGACCACCTCATAAATCAGTGTGAAGGGCTCCTAGTCCCTCCTGACTTGTCCCATGGCCCCATAGCTAAGTGACCCAAAGGCCCTGTGGCAGCCCCGGCTTCACCTCCCTCTGTCCCTTCTTCAGACCCCTGGGCCTTGTGGACATTGTGCTGGTTCGACCTGGCTTTACCAGTAGTGGCCTGATCCTGGAGGAGTCACCTCTTCTCTCTATGCCTTGATTTTCTCATCCATAAAGTGAGTAGAAAAGACGGAGCTTCCTGTGACCTCTGTAATATAGAGCGGGGACAGGAGCATCTGCTCCTTAGCAGTGTGATATTTGGGATCAATGGTCAGGATATCTTCTAGTCCAGAGCAAAGAACACAGGACTGAGGGTCCAGAGTCATGTGGCCCACCTGCACTGGGACCCCTCCTTAAACCTTCATGCTTTTGCACTCCACTCTAGAGGGATATGTGGATTTAGGATTTCTGTGGATGACAGCTTTACCTTTTCATGGTGCTTCCCTGGTAATTCTTATGCATAGCAATGTTTGGGAACTTTTAGCCTAGGGGCACATGCTGCATCCCCAGCGCTCCTGCTTCTGGGGAGGGCATGGCTAGGGTACAGCTCAGGCAAAGGTTTGAGGGAGAACCCAAGTGGGGGACAGTGAGGAAGGCTCTGTCTAGTCCAAAGCCAAGTTCCAGCCAGTTTGGCAAACTGTGGTCAGATCTGGCTCTGAATAGAAGCACAGCCCCAGAGGTCTGATCTGGGGGGCAGGTGACAGTACAGTCCTTCCTTTATGGTGGAGTTATTTCTCTGGGTTTCTGGAAATAAGGCATGGCCCTAATGAAATGGGCTCCAGTGACTAGCCAGAAGAAGACTGGGGAGAGTCGTGGTTAACATGCACAGGTTTGAGAGCCATACAGAACTGGGTTCAAATCTTGGCTTGGTGGCCCCTTAGTCATGTGACCTTGACTGAGTCATTGAACCTCATCTGTTGAATGGTGACAGCCACACCTGCCCCACAGGACTGGCACATCGAAATACTTGTATGTTCCCCTTCCCCAACCAGCTTCCCAAATCCCCTTTGCCAAGGCTCAGAGTGATATGGAGGCCTGGTCAGATTTGAATAATGGCAGAAGCTGCCCCTTGTACCATGTTCTGTAATTTCTCAGCATTTTCATGTCCATCAACCCATGGTGGCCTGTGGCAACACTGAGGGGAAAACTGAGTTTAGAGAAACACAGTGATGTGCTCAAAGTCACTTGCAGGGATGTAAGAAAGGGGAAGGGTAGGTGCCTATCCTAAATGAGACCCACTGTTCCACAACTGCAATTTGATTATTGCTGATGCAAAGCTTTCCTGAACTCCTTAAAGGCAGAATTTGTGGTGCAAAGTGGGGTGGGGTGGAGCTATAGGGAGACTCCTTGGGAATTCCCACTTGGGTGGGACCTCAGCTAGGCACTGATGTGTGGAAATGGATTTTGGTGACTGGAAAGCCTTGCTCTTCTATCCTGTTTAGGGTACACTGATGGGGAGGGGTGGGTCTGTTTCTCCTGCCCCTGATCTTGCAGCTTGGCTTTCTGGGTGCCCAGCCAAGGCCCAGTGCCCTTTCCTGTGACTGACTCACTACCTACAGCTGTGTTTCTGGAAATCAAGTGACTGCCAAGCTGGGAAAGGCCAGGGTAAACTGACCACATGAGTAGGTGGTGGTTAACTAAAGTAGCTGCATGCTTCTGGGCAGGCAGCTGGTAGAGATGTTAGTCCCAGCCAGGCCAGGCATGAACTGGGGCAGGCTGGAGGCAGTAGTAGTCAGACAGGAGGTGGAGCTGGGCAGACATCTGCCTCAGCAGTTGGCTGAGGTCAGACAGGATGTGGCATGGGCTGACAGCAGTGTGAAGCATGGAGTCAATCAGGCCAGTCTCGGGCAGAGGCTGTCAGCACCACGGACAGCGCCCATGAGACTTTCATCCCGAGTTATTTAATGCCCCCCCCCCCCGCCCTGTAGCTCTATGGTTGTCAAAGAGCCTTGTACACCCCTTTCCTGGCTTGGTCTTTAAGAGTCCCTGCATCAGCATCAGCTCTCAAGCTCTTCTTCCAGAATTCCCATGACTTTGACCAGCTTGGGGGCTTCCTGAAGGGGTCCAGTTTGTTGGTGGTGATCTGACCATCCTCTGGGCCACCTATATTTTTAGTCCAGGGACAGGTACTATCTAGGGACCTGATTGTTTTCTTTCTTTCTTCCTTCCTTCCTTCCTTCCTTTCTTTCTTTCTTTCTTTCTTTCTTTCTTTCTTCTCTCTCTCTCTCTCTCTCTCTCTCTTTCTTTCTTCTCTCTCTCTCTCTTTCTTTCTTTCCTGGGGATTGAACCCAGGAACATTATACACCCTCAGCCCTATTTTATTTTTTATTTTGATACAGGGTCTCACCAAGTTTCTGAGGCCCTCACTAAGTTGCTGAGGCTGGCCTCGAACCTGTGATCCTCCTGTTTCAGCCTCCCAAGTACTGGGATTACAGATGTGCACCATCAAACCTGGCTAGGGACCCTGTCTTAATGTGTGCAGGCCACCAAAGTTTGGCGTGGGTTGGAGGGAGGGATTCTCTGCTTCCCCTCAGCTTGGTCATAATCCCCAACCCGTCATGTCCCTATGCCCCATATAGATGAATCTCCCCTATCTGCTCTTTTTCCTCTCCTTTTGCTTGTGACTGCTTCAGTGAATCAGAGCTGAAGATCAGAAGTCAGGACTCAAGGAGCTTTTCCCACTAATGAGCTCTCCGAGGGCCTCAGACAGCCCCTCCCGTTGCCCCGCCCTGCCCTGTTCACTTATTTATAACAAATGGTGCCATCCTCCAAGTTGCCAGAGGAAAAAGGGCCAATCAGCTTGCAGTGCTGCCAGTCGACATTTGGAAGAAGGGCAGGAGGAGGAGGATGACCCACTCAGAGGTGTCTGAGGGGTGAAGTGACTTCTTAAATCCACACAGCCAATGATGACCGAGTCAGGAACCGGAACCTAGGTCTTGTGATTCCCAGTTGAGCACGGTTTTCATATTAGAGCTCCTTTAGAACGCATTTAATTTGGAAGCCTCTGTTCCATTTGACAGCTTGGTGTTCTTCTGCCTGTCAACACTTTGATAAATTTAGAAGAAATGGACTTATTTTGGCACATCTGGGGACTCTCAAAAAGATCAAGATTGCCACTGTGTTGACGCCTTCACTCTGCCACCCTGGAACAAAATGGCAGTTGACACGAACATCTTCAAGGGGACAGGCTGTCTTTAACTTGTAACAGGTTCCAGCATAATTTGACTTGTGGGTAGAAGTTATCATGGATATGCACTGAGTTGACCTGTAGATCCGAGTCATTCTTCCTTACAGAGGTGTATAGCTCATTCTGCTACTGACAAGACAACCAGAGTGGGTGGAGAAGCCAGTCTGTATTTTGAGGGGTTGCAATCATTGCTATTTTTGATGATGAATAGACAGGCATTTGGTGTTTAGTGTCCTAGTTGGACACAGGCCAGGAGAAGCAGAGCTTGGGGCAATCTATAAAGCCTGGTGTGCCAGGCATGGTGATGTACGCCTGTAACCCTAGTACTTCGGAGGCTGAGAAAGAAAGATTGCAGGTTTGAGGCCAGCCTCAGCAATTTAGCAATACCCTTAGCAACTTAGTGAGACCCTGTTTCAAAAAAAAAAAAAGGGCTGGGGGTGTAGCTTGGAGGTAGAATGTTCCAGGTTCAACTTCCAGTAAAACACATACACACACACACACACACACACACACACACATGCACATGCACATGCACATGCACACGCACACATACATGCATGCACAAGAGTTTCTAACATGAAAGATGCTCTTTCATAGTTTTTATAGCTTCAACTGGGGATGGAAACCAGGGGCATTCTACCTCCAAGCTACACACCCAGCCCTATTTTTTATTCTTTATTTTGAAGCAGTGTCTCACTAAGTTGCGGAGGGCCTCACTAAGTAGGTGAGGCTGGCCATAAACCTGGATCCTCCTGTCTCAGCCTTCCAACTACTGGGATTACAAGCATGCACCACCATGCTCAGTTTAGCTTCAACCTCTTGACATGAATTCTGTACACTTGGGCTCTAGCAGATAGTCAGTGTATTAGTTAGCTTTTTGTTGCTGTGACCAAAATACCTGACAGGAACAACTTAGAGGAGGAAAGGTTTATTTGGCTCATGGTTTCAGAGGTTCAGTCCATGGTTGGCCAGCTCCAAGGTAGAAACATCATGGTGGCAGGGTATGGCAGAGGACAGCTGCTCAACACACGACTGCAGAGAAGCAGAGGGAAAGAGAGAAAAAGGGGATAGAGACAGATATAGTCCCCCAAGGCCACACCCCCAGTGACCTATGGTCTCTAGTCACCTGTCTACAGTTACCACTCAGGAAATCCATTTGAATTGTTAATTCATCAGTGGATTAATTCACCAATGAGGGTAGAGCCCTGATTAAATTATTCACCTCTGAATACTGTTGCATTGCCAAAACATGAATTCTTCTGGGGACATTCCATATCTAAATCATAACAGTCAGTGTCTGGGGGATTCAATGGACTTCCCAGGATGGTCTTGGAGGTGCTGTTCAGGATGCCAGGGACCTGTGCAAGGGCCAGTGCTCAGCCTCAGAGATGAGATGTTACTGGAGTCTTCTAGATCCCACTGTCTGGAAATCCAAAGAACATGGACTGCCAGCCTCATGGCTTCCAAAGTAATGGCTCATCTCCGGTGTGTACCTGCTGCTTTATTAACTGGCCTGGCTGAGGGAGACACTCCAGACTCATCTCAGTAATTCTCGGCAGGGAATCTGAGTATGAAGTACAGAGAAAGCCAGTATGAGACATGTGTACTACCCCTGCCGACCCAGCACCCATGACAGACGTTGCTAATAAATCACAGCTTTCTTTCCCATTGGGCCCAGATATGGTCTTATAATCCTTCTCAAATAGTAATTTAGGTAGACACCACCAATCCATCAGAGCTGGCATGTGGGATGAAGTATATTTGCCATCCTGAATGCAAGGTAATATGGCAGGCACTTGGGATTTAGGCCCATGTCTCACAAGTCCAGTGTCTCAGCCCCACATCCCAGGTGGGCTAGAACCCCTGGGCTCTATTGGTCTTGGAGAGTCCTCAGACACCATCTGGTTATTCAAACTGTATCTTTTTAATTAATTTATATATTTCTGTGGTACTGGGGATCGAACCCAGGGTCATTCTATCTGTGATCTACACCCCTAGCCCTTTTAACTTTTTTGTTTTTTTGAAGCAGGTTTCACTAGGTTGCTCAGAGTTTCACTAAGTTGCTGAGGCTGGTCTCGAACTTGTGATCCTCCTGTCTCAGCCTCCTATGTACTAGGATTACAGGCATGTGCCGGGCTATCCCCCTATATGAATTTTACCATTCCTAGAAATGTCTTTAGCAGTTTTTGTTTCTCCCCAGGCTTACTTTAGGGATCCCTGATCAGTCCCTCATCACCTCCAGGTTGGAAATGTTGAGTCTCTTAACTCTTTCCTCCTATCCTTATGACCCCTGAAATCCATGCACATGCTCCCCCAAATGTCCAATGCATCCCATCATGCCTCCTTTTGAAATCCTTCAGTACTTTAAAAGAGGAAACCCACCTCGTAACAAAGACATGGCATATGTACCCATTTATGGCCTGTCCCCAAGGGCATTTCCCTTGTCACCATGCCCCTGTGCTCTACCAAGATCCCGCAGTGCATCGTTTCCTGACATTCTGGGATCCACATGCGTCCTTGTCCTAGTCCATGCTGTTTCTTCTGTCTGGAATGTCCTCCTCCTATCCCCTGGCCTTGTTCTCTGCCTGGCGAACTCCTACCCTTCTTTCAAGACCTTTCTCAAGCGCCACCTGCTCTGTGATGCGCTATCTGTCCCATTCCAGGGTTGGATTTCCTAGTGCCCCTTCTGTCCTAGGCTCTCTATTCATGTCTCTGGCTTGGTATCTTTTACTCTGTCTAATAATTGCCTGTGTATTTGTGGGACAGTGTCTGATGCACCCCCATGTTCTAGTACCCAACCCAAGACAAGGCCCAGGGCAGGGAACTTGGCGTGCGCTGCACAGAACTCGTGTTGGGTGGGGACCCCCGGCCTGCGCTCCCCGCCCCCCCCCCAGGCAGTGTTTGCTCCATCATCGCATCTTGCAAAGCAAAGGCAGCCTTCGCTTTTTAAATGATGGCCTTCCTCCTCCCTGCAGAAAGGGTTCCTCATTGAAATTCACCAGGAATGGGCAGTTTCTGACAGGAGTCTCTTGGCTGGCCAGCGATGCAGCTGCCGGCACTCAGCACTCCTGGAAGCAGAAGGGCTTTTGTTCATGAATTGTGAGCATACCTTTTACCACCAATCAGGCTGCAGGGATAAAAGAACCCTACCCCTTTCTTCATTGGCCCCTCTGATTCCCTTTTTCTGGATGGGGCAACGAGGGGGCTGGGAGCCCTCCAGTAATGGAGAAATGGGGTAAGAGGAGTGCTCAAAGTTGCAGCTGGGGGAAGAGCTGGCTGGGTGGGATGGGGCCAGAAGCTTCAATCTAGACAGAGCTTAGTGGGCACTGGTGATTCTCATCTGCATCATTGAATAGACAGACGATGAGCTCCTCAGCCAGCCTGAGTGGCTATGGGCTCATGGCAAGGTGGTGCCCTGGCAGATGATAAAAATAACATTACTAAGAACAGTGTCACCCATGTAGCTCTGACTCTGTGATAGGCACCACTCCAAATGATTTTCACATATTGATTCCTTTATGTCCTTGTGGTAGGTTTAAGTATTGTCCCCATTTTACAGATGAGAAAAGGGAGGCCACCGAGAGATTACTGCATGCTAAGCTCTCTCTGGGTGAATGGGGAACGGGGCCAATGCCACTGGAGGGAGGCCATGGATGGGAGCATATTGAGAGCACGGGAAGAAGAGGAGAGGTGGAAATCTTGTGCACAGCCTGGCTGTAGCCTTGGGAAACTTATTTTACTTCTGCAAGCCTCTGCTTTCTGATCTCAGCAATAGGATAATTGCGTCTTCTTGGAAAGTTCAACAGAAAGGACTGGATAAACGCATATGCATAAAATGCCTGGCACATTATAGATAATCAATAAACAGTGGCTGTCATTATTAATTGCTAATTGCTCCCTCCCTTGCGCTCTCTCTGTTTCATACACTTCTCTTTCAGAGCCTTATCAGCCTATTTTAATTATCTTTTAATGTATCTGTCTTGCTGCTAGCCTCAAAGGCAGCAGCCAGCTCTTATCTACCTCATTGCTCTCTAGTTGACACACGGGAGGGTTCCGAGGAAGCCGAGGCTTTGAAAGGAAGCTGTTTGCGCAAGTGGACAAGCTAGGAAGTGTCAGAGCCCAGGCCCCTCTCCAAGATGCTGTGTGTACTTGATCTATGATCAGTGTGTGTGTGTATGTGTGTGTGTGCACATGTGTGTGTGTGTGTGTGTGTGTGTGTGTGTGTGTGTGTGTGTTATAGAGGATCCCATTCCAGGGACTGGGATTGCCTGGGTGGGGAGCTGCAGGTCCCTGGTACTTGTAAGAGGGAAAAATGGGGATGAGAGTGGGGATGAGAGTCAGTGGACCATCCTGGGCCTGAGCTATAAGGCTTAGCAAGGAGGGGGCCTGTAGGGGGCAGATGAAGCAGAGCTTGATGCATAATCAAGTGTAAGGGTGAGGGAGAGGGAGGGGTGGAGTTGGACCCCCAGGTTGCCTTGCAATACAGGAGGGACACATGAGTTTGTGGGAAAGGAGGAGAAGATCATGAATTATATTTTGGAAATGCTTGGGGGAAGGAGTTCATAGGACAGGCTCCTGTGGTGTGTAGCAGGCACTTGCTGCTAAGGGGATGGGGACAGGCCACCGACATCTGCCACAACCTAGAATCCTTTAATGTGGTCCTGTGCTGGGCTAGCAAAAGTACAGTCCTGGAGTTGGATTATAGGACCTGAGGCATGGTTCGTCTGCAACTTGCTAGCTGTGTGACTTTGAGTAAGTTACTTAACCTCTCCTAGTCTCAGTTTCATTTTCTGTAAATGGGAACCGATCAGAATTTACCTCCTAGCATGTTGCTGTGAAGGTCAAATGAGATAAAACAGGTCAATGATGGGGCTCAGTAAGAGGCTGACAATTAATGTCTAGGGTTGTCTTCTGCTACCAGAATGCTGGTCCTCTCCTTACTGACACCCTCCTCCTTATTTCAATCTCTCCCATCCCACCAGCACTGGGAACCCGGGTGCCCATCATGGGTGCTTTAAACCTCTCCATCTTTCAGAGACACGTATCCCTGAAGCATCCCCTCTAGTCTTATTGGGCCACTGATGGAGGAAGAGCAGAGGGTTGTAAATTGCTGTCCTCTTCCAATGAGGTGTTACTTGAATCTTAACTGTGCCTCATGCCACAGGTGTGACTAAAGATAGGGCGATAGCCGGGCATGGTGGCGCATGCTTGTAATCCCAGTACTTGGGAGTCTGAGGCAGGAGGATCTGGGTTTGTGGCCAGCCTCAGCTACTTAGTGAGGCCCTCTGCAACTTAGTGAGACCCTGTTTCAAAATAAAGAATAAAAAATACAGCTGGGGGTGTAGCTCAGAGGTAGAATGCCCCTGGGTTCCATCCCCAGTACCAAAAAAAAAAAAAAAAAAAAGGACAGGGTAGCTATTTTATTATTTTTTGTGGTACTGGGGATTGGACCAAGGGGAAGGGAATTCAACCTCCAAACTATATCCTTTTCCCCTTAAAACGTTTTTTTTTTGTTTTGTTTTGAAACAGTCTTTCACTAGGTAGCTGAGAATCACACTATGTTGCTGAGACTATCTTCAAACCTATGATCCTCTTGTCTTAGCCTCCCAAGTGCTGGGATTATAGGTGTGCACCACCACACCTGGCACAGGGTAGCTATTTTAGAGGTAGAGGTTCCTTCTGGTGCTGGCTGGACCAACACATTCAGAAGTTACCTACTAAGCCGGGCGTGATGGCACACGCTTGTAATCCCAGTACTTGGGAGGCTGAGACCAGAGGATACGGGTTTGCGGCCAGCCTCAGCTACTTAGTGAGGCCCTCTGCAACTTAGTGAGACCCTGTTTCAAAATAAAGAATAAAAAATAGGGCTGGGGGTGTAGCTTGAAGGTAGAATGCCGCTGGGTTCAATCCCCAGTACCACAAAAAAAGAAAAAAAGAAGTTATCTACTAAGCCTTCACGTGTGGGCATCTGTGGTGTGTACACAGCTCACACTGAGAGGGAGTCTGGAACTTCTCACGAGGGGTTAAGTGGGGGGTCATGCTCTTTTGGTTGATGGTCTTTTGCTGAGGACTTCTCTCCTTTCAGTAGGGCGAGGTTCCCTGGCATATACCACCTCCCCCTCTCTCCTGCCCCCAGGACCCAGGATTGCAGGGAGGTAGTGGCTAACTGCCTGACGTACAGCAAGTGCTTACTCAGTGTGGAAGAGGAAGGAGAGAGTCATTGCCCAAGGATCAGGAAGTCCATGTCCAATTCTTGCCCCTACCTTTACGAGTGCATGGTCTTAGATAAGCCACTTCTCTGAGCCACAGTGTCCGTAACATGGGGATGATACTGCCTGACTCCTCTCGCAGATCAAACACTTAGACCAATATGTTGGCTTGGTTGATGCTGAAATCCAAGCGCAGACTGCAGAAGGGGCTTGCCCCAACTTGCAAAGCCAGAGTTCAGCTGCAAACCTGTTTGTGGAAGGGATCACCCTGGTTAATTGCCGATGCTCTTGGATCTGCAGAAGGGAAGGAGACTCACCCTCTGGTGGGCCGTTTACTGCTCGCTTTTCAAAGCCAGTTCCTGAAGGTGCCCACGGGGCTCAGAGACCGGATGCTGTGTATGTGTTCAGGAGTCACAAGCTCTGGTCACATCCAAGATGCAGACGGCCTCTGAAACTCTTCTCAGCGACGCTGCAAAGTTTTAGGGCTCAACTCAACTGCAAAACGAATGAACTGCTCATCTCACCAGCACAGAGTGTGTTTGGGCCAAACTCCTCGCTCTGTTTTATGGGGCCAATCCATCTGCAGAATCGCTTACCCGTCACTCTGAGGACGGAATGCATTATTTTGGAAAACTTTCTTTTCCCTTTCCCCCTCAAAAAACTTTTATTCCCCGGCGGAAATGGTTTACCAAGGTCTTTAAAAAACCACTCAGATCTTCTTGGCAACCTCTGATACCATAAAAGAGGGGCTGTGCGAATGCAAATGAATTGGAGGGCATTAAAAACCCTCTCGCTTCGGCAGCTGAAGTGGAGAAGGGCCGGATGATGGATAGCGCGCGGCTTTCTGCTGAGCGATTTTGCTCTTTTTACAGCTGCCAATGGCTGATGTATTTCATCTTTTGTTTCCTTTACTGCCGCTTAAGCAGCTACCCTCGGGCTGGGGGGTATGTCCCTGGGCACCCACTTGTCCCACCCCTCCAGGGAGAGCGCCAGCCAGCTGCCCTGCACGGCAGCCCGACTCAGAAGGCAGGGGTTGCCCAGCTACAGGGGCCCCCAGGGAGCACCCCCCTGTAACTGCTGAGCTCAGTAGAAGAGCTGAGGAGGCAGAAATCCTCCCCGCTCTCCAGGGGGCTGTGCCTCGTTCTCTTCCATCCACTCGTGGTAACTGAGGTCTACCGAGTGCCAGGCACCGTGCAGGGCACTGTGGATAAAAGGCGAAGAGCGCAGCCCTGACTCAACGGACTTACCATCACACTGGGGAGGAAACTGAGGTCTACACAGTTATGCACACGTGGCGTAACCTCCTGCAGGCACTCACACTTATGTATATGCACACAGGCACATGTTCACACTCACCTCCACACCATACGAACACACATGGAAACACCATCACCCACACAAACACCATCACCCACACAAACTCAGGTGTGTGCACAGAAACACACAAACACACAACCAAGCCCCACCTAACTCTTAAAGCTGCGTCCATTTGCACACCCACACACAAACGCAAATCCATGCATGCTCCTGCACGCCCACAGATAAGGAATTTGAGCAATGAAACAAAACTATGCGTCATCTGCAGCCAGAATGAGTGGGCGGGTGAGAAGGAATTTGGAGGATGTTGCAGTGGAAAGAATGCTGCTGTGGGAGTTTGCCTTTCTTGTCTCAGGGTAGTCTCTGAGTGGCTGGGTGACCTTGGTCAAGTCTCTTAACCTTTTTGGGTCTCAGTTTCCTTATTTGAAGCCGAGTTCCTTCCAGATACAAGAGCCCATGATTTTGTGAAATCAGAAGTTCAGAAGTCAGTGTGGGCTAAAATAATTCTAGTAATAGCAATGATAGTAGCTAATCTATATTGAGCAATTACTGTGGGCTATAGTCTGTGGTAAGCACTTTATATACATTATTTCTTTTAATCCTCACAACAACCCTAAAAGATGAGTGGTATTATTATTATTATTATTATTATTATTATTATTATT
>PVJS01057952.1:0-11913 GCA_004027185.1 Glis glis
GCCTCTCTGGTGCTCTTAAGTCTCTACGTGCTTCTAAGGCTAGAGGCTTCAATTGTCTTTACATTCTTACTATGGGTTAATCATTTAGAACAAAGTGGAAGAAGAGAAGGGAGGGGGAGCTCTTGGAATGTACAGAGCTACAGCCTCTCCCTGCCTGAATGACTGTCTTTTACATTTTACTAGAAATTAATATCAGAGCTACTGGCACATGATGAAATCTGAATATACTACTAATGATACTAAGGAATTACTATAGCAGACGCTACTTGTTCCATAGTTCTGCCACAGCTTGTAGTGGACACTACTTGCTCCATAGTCCTGTCACGGAAGGCTGCTGGCTGACAAGAAGTCTCTCGCACGAAAATGAAACAGAGTCAGATATGATAATATGGAGAAAATTATATTTAATAATTGGGGTGGTTGGAGAGGAGGCAGCTTGGATCTCCTGAATCCTAGAGCCAGCACTTTACTTTTATAGAAACTTTAAACAAGGCATCATAAAAGATGATTAAACACAGAAGCTAGTAAAATGTCACCGGTTAAGATTGGGAAGGAGAGTGAAGCAGTCATGTGACAAACTTAGAGGAAGGAAGGGTTAAACATTACTGGGTGGAGAAGACATCAAAGACCACACTCTATTGATTCCATCAGGTCTCTTGGAATTTGTCTGCTTGTGGACAAATCCCACCCAGTCAAATACTATGTACTCAGCTTGAGCTATTCCAAGATGTTAATCTCAGTGTGTGGTTCTAAAATGGCTCAACAAATTACTATTAAAAATGTATGCAAGTCCAGGCGTGGTGGCGCACACTTGTAATCCCAGTACTTGGGAGGCTGAGAACGAAGGATCCGGGTTCATGGCCAGCCTCAGCTACTTAGTGAGGCCCTCCGCAACTTAGTGAGACCCTGTTTCAAAATAAAGAATAAAAAATAGGGCTGGGGGTGTAGCCCAGAGGTAGAATGCCCCTGGGTTCAATCCCTAGTACTGCAAAAAAAAAATGTATGCAAAATAGGTATTTAGAATACTGATGCACTGAAGAATATTTGGATCTTTTCAGAATAACTAAATTTTATTTATTTTTCTTTTTGGTGGTACTGGAGATTGGACTTAGGGGCATTCTACCTCCAAGCTACACCCCCACTCTATTTTTTATTCTTTATTTTGAAACGGTGTCTCACTAAGTCATGGAGGGCCTCATTAAGTAGCTGAGGCTGGCCACAAACCTGTGATCTTCCTGTCTCAGCCTCCCAAGTACTGGGATTACAAGCGTGCGCGACCACGCCCAGCACTAAATTTTAGAATTAGAAATGACAAGAGAAATTATCTAGTCAAAATAAATTTATCTTACGCATGAGCAAAAGGACACAAAGCTCAGAAGTGGCAGAGCTGGTCTATAGTGCAAGCTTCTGTGCCGGTCCCATCTTATACCTCTTTCAGTGTGGATTACGGGGAGGCTGATACAGCTTCCAAGCCCTTTATAGCTCAAACTCAATTCTTTCCCCTCCTCCTCTTGACTTTATGTCTTACTCTCTCTTCCAACTCCATTTGCCACCTCCAGGCATTTTAACTTATACTCACTTGACAACTTCCACTGGGGAAAGCTGCCAAAGGTAATGATAACTGAGAAGGAATGATGATGAGCAAAGCAACGTCTCACAACCAAGGCAAAATTAACAGAAAACAACAGCTGCTGTTTCCAGCTTTCTCCAGATTTCTATACCCATTCATCCACCTGAATTTCAAGGTGTTTAGCACTACATAGAAAAATTAAACTCAGCCAGTATACATCTAGATTTACAATGCATACCAGGCAACCATAATAAAAGTTTTGGGACAGATAGCTTACTATAGACAATAAGTTATACCAATATATCAAATGCTCCAAAGAAGTACAATTATATCCTACATATAGATAGAAATGTGGGATTTAGTAAGTATCAACTAAGCAGAAGAATATGTGTTTCTGGGACCTGCTACATAAAAATAGCCATTTTCTACTAAATTCCTCCATTATGTTCTACACTTATATTACACATACAAATTATCACTAATCTTCATAACAAACCTAATGCAGGTATTGCTGCCCATATTTTACAAATGAGTAAGAAATGATACCAGAATTTTATTTATTTATTTATTTTTTTTGCGGTACCAGGGATTGAACCCAGGGGTGTTTTACCTCCAAGCTACACCCCCAGCCCTATTTTTTTATTCTTTATTTTGAAACAGGGTCTCACTAAGTTGCAGAGGCCTCACTAAGTAGCTGAGACTGGCCACGAACCTGCAATCCTCCTGTCTCAGCCTCCCAAGTGCTGGGATTACAAGCGTGCGCCACCACACCCGGCTATGATACCAGAATTTTAACATAAGGTTATCTGACACCAACTTCATATTCTTTCCACTGCAAAATAAAAATATACATTCAATTTAAATTTAGGAGGAAAAAATTTATACTCTTTGCTGCCATTTAGCTGGTATGTTCTGATGTGGCATAAGGTCTGGACGCTGTCTTTTGTTTTCACATTCTAGCTCCAAGCTACACCCTCAGCTCTTAGTTTTTTTAATATGCTTTTATTGGTACATTATAGTCTCACATCATAATGTAAATCATGTTAAGAGTGACATACATGCAAACAGCACTTGGTGCCCCCCCACCTCCCCATCTCCCCCTTCTGGAACTGTTCTGATTAGTTGGGTATCTGTTCTTGACTGGTACTCATGCCATACTAATCTTTAGATTTTTTGACTATTATAATAGCTGTCCATGGCATAGAACTCTGAGTCTTCAATCAAATACTTATCCAGACACTTGAAATCATTAAAAAAAAACACTTTTTATGATACATTTTCTATGCCTACAGGTATCCCATGTCTACTTTTATGCAAAATTTGACTGATCACCGGTAATCCCAGCTACTTGGGAGGCTGAGGCAGGAGGATCACAGGTTCAAGGCCAACCTCAGCAACTTGCTGAGATCTTGTCTCAAAAAAAAATAAATAGGAAGCCGGGCATGGTGGCACACGCTTGTAATCCCAGTACTTGGGAGGCTGAGACTAGAGGATCCGGGTTCACAGCCAGCCTCAGCTACTTAGTGAAGCCCTCCGCAACTTAGTGAGACCGTTTCAAAATAAAAGAATAAAAAATAGGGCTGGGGGTGTAGCTTGGAGGTAGAATGCCCCTGGGTTCAATCCCCAGTACCACAAAAATAAAATAAAATAAAATAAAATAAAATAAAATAAAATAAAAATAAAAAGGGCTTGGGATGTAGCTTAGTGGTGAAGTGCCCCGGAGTTCAATCTCCAGCACCGCAAAAAAAAAAAACAACCGGTTTTCCAAGTAAGAACATGCCAAGATTCCCATCTTTAGTAGAAGCTTAAACTTTGCCACATTTATTTATTCCAAAGCATGGTACACATCTTTAAGCCAGCAGTGCAAAATTATCATATGTTAGGTTTTTGCCAGCAAATCAACTTTTTTTGTGGTACTGGGGGTTGAACCCAGGAGCATTCTACCTCTGAGCTATATTCCCAGCTCTATTTTATTTTTTATTTTGAAAAGGGTCTCACTAAGTTGCTGAGGGCCTCACTAAGTTGCTTGGTTGGCCTCCAACATCCTGCTTCTTCTTGTCAGGGAAGGCTTATAGCATTTGATATCTGGAAAGTAAGCCTACAGGCAGAATACTACCCACACCTTCTTCAGTTCTTGCTATCAAATTAGATAATCAGAAAGGAATGTATCTATCTGGACATTATGTGTTTAGATAGAAATGCCTCAACTGTTTTACACAAAGATATAATCGTGGATTTCATCAAGATTCAATATGAGAAATGGCCATATGGGGGAAGAAAGCAATGATATGAATGTTTCAAGGACAAACCTAAATGTCACCAAAACAAAAGAAGTGTGATTTATTTCTGAGAGCTTCATACACTAGATTTATTTAGAATTATGCTAAAACCAGTTTGCCCAACCAACATATGTAAAATGTTGTACAAGCTCCCTCAACTGGCTAAAATATAGAACTACCAAAAAACATGTTCCATTAAGTTGACTGTATCATCATCTTCAGAAATTTCTGAAACTCCAGCTTGAGATCGAAGAATGGACATGATGTCATTAGATAATTTGTCAAAACCATTCTGTAAACATATATTTGCCATTTCTTCCCACCTTTCCAGGGAGCAAAATGAATCATTTATCACAAGATGTTCTACTGCATCTGAGGAAAAAACATAGTAATACAGTATAGAACTTACTCTTATTTGATAATCTATACTTAGTGATTCTTTGGAAATAAAAAGGGACATCATTTCAATCTAGTTACTCTTAAACTCAACCTGATTCCCATAAGTTCAGTGTTATAACATGTAGAATGCTTAGTCCAGCTCATGGCAAGTTCTCAACAGTCAGCTCTTTCTTCTCCTCTTTTATCATTAACCTTTCTTGTCTCAATTCAATCCTCTACCATTTTTCACATTCCACACTCCTCCACTCATCTTCTCTTTGGTAAGGTAGCAGACGGTGAAGGCTACAGGCAGGGAGCTCAGAGAGTGCAGAGTGCAGGCTCATCCTTATTCACAAAGTCTATAAGGCACTACTAGAAATTATCAAATAACTGAGAAAATACTGCTTGAGTTTTCATGATCCTTCAAACACTTTTATAAATGCATTAGTAGCGTTGTTCCAAGGGTTTAAGAAACTCTTTGAGGCCGGGCGTGGTGGCGCACGCTTGTAATCCCGGTACTTTGGGAGGTGGAGACCGGAGGATCCAGGTTTGCGGCCAGCCTCAGCTCTCTCGCTCTCTTTCCCTGTCTCTCTCTCTCTCTCTCTCTCTCTCTCCTTAGCAAGGCCCTCCGCAACTTCGTGAGACCTGGTTTCAAAATAAAGTATAAAAAATAGGGCCGGGGGCGTAGCACGGAGGTAGAACGCCCCTGCGTTCAATGCCCAGTACCGCAAAAAAAAAAAAAAAAGAAACTCTTTGGCAAACTGTCCATACTCTTCATGATGTGGCTTCTATAATAAATATTCTTTTTTAATATTTTTATCTCATTTTATTTTATTTTATTTGTACTGGGGTTTGAATCCAAGGGACATTTTACCTCTGAGCTAGAACCCCCAGACCTATTCGTGTATGTGTGTGTGTGTGTGTGTGTGTGTAGTGTACTGGGGATTAAACTCAGGGACATTCTACCTCCAAGCTACACCCCAGCCTATTTTATTTTTTTAGTTTGAAACAGGGTCTCACTAAGTTGCTGACAGCCTCACTAAGCTGCTGAGGCTGGCTTCAAACCTTTGATCCTCCTGTCTCAGCCTCCCAAGTACTGGGATTACAGGCATGCACCACCACACCTGGCTTATAAGAAATATTTTCTAAAGGAAAGAAATGGAATTGCTTTGTTTTTTAAAGAAATTTAATGATATTATTTATGTTTTCTTTTTTTTTTTTGGTACTGGGGACTGAACCCAGGGGTGCTCTAACACTGAACTCAACCCCCAGCCCTTTTTATTTATTTATTTATTTATATTTATTTGTTTGTTTTTTTGTTTTGTGGTACTGGGAATTGAACCCAGGGGCCTTCTACCTCTGAGCTACACCCCCAGCCCTATTTTTTTATTCTTTATTTTTGAACCAGGGTCTCACCGAGTTGCAGAGGGCCTCACTAAGTAGCTGAGGCTGGTTGCAAACCGGATCCTCTGGTCTCCGCCTCACAAGTACTGGGATTACAAGCCTGCGCCACCATGCCCAGCTTTTTTTTTATAAAAAAGGTCTTGCTAGGTTGATAAGAGTGTCACTACTTGCTGAAGCTGTCCTCAAACCTGCGATCCTCGTGTCTAGGCCTCACAAGTACAGGGATTACAAGTGCAAGCCACCACACTCAGCCCTTTTTATTTTTTATTCTGAAACAGGATCTCGCTAACCTTCCCAGGCTGGACTCAAACTTGTGATTCTCCTATCTCAGCTCCCAAGTACTGGGATTATAGGCATGTACCACCGTGTCTGGCTTATTATTTACTTCTGAAAGTCAAATATAGTGACTCTCTTTGTGACCTGTCCATTTATGGAACTAACTTCTTAACACTTACCTACATTACTTATGATATTTCATAAAAGGGGATTTCTTTTTAAAATATTGTCATCACTATTATTTTATTTCTGCCAAAATTGTTATTTTCTAGCAAATGTTTTAGTTGATATCTATAATGAGAATTTCAAAATTTTTGGTACTAGGGACTGAACCCAGGGGTGCTCTGGGTTCAGAGAACCCCTGAATTTGAATAATTTAAAAATCAAATTATTTTCCCAAATGTTTTTCAGGTAATTACTCCTTCCTTCTTTCCTTCCTTCCTTCCTTCCTTCCTTCCTTCCTTCCTTCTCTCTTTCTTTTTCTTTCTTTGGATTGAACCCAGGTGCATTCTACCTCCAAGGTACACCACCAGCCCTACTTTTTAATTTTGAGACAGGGTCTCACTAGGTTGCTGAGGCTGGTCTAGAACTGCGATCCTTCTGTCTCGGCCTCCCAAGTACTAGGATTATAGGCGTGTGCCACCGTACCCAGAAATTACCATTCTTTCCTTGATCCTATACAGTAATTTAAGATCAAGCCGTCTGTTTAAGCTCCTCTGATAAATTAATGACAGGGGGAAAAGTGAAATTTAATTTGTTAGTCTCAATCCCATTGCAGAGTTAGGTTTAAATGAATATCATATGTAAATATGCATTTATTTGGATTATGGATTAAAATCATAAAGTTTATCACCAAATAACACTTAAAATGCATATAGAAAGATTGCTAAATGTAGAGTTTTGGAAAAAAGTGTAGCCAGGCATGGTGGTGCACACTTGCAATCCCAGTACTTAGGAGGCTAAGAGAGGAGGATTGCAGGTTTGCAGCCAGCCTCAGCAACTTGTGAGGCCCTTTGCAACATAGTGAGACCCTGTTTCAAAATAAAGAATAAAATAGGGCTGGGGGTGTAGGTCAGAGGTAGAATGCCTCTGGGTTCAATCCCCAGTACCACACATACACACACACACATACTCATACAAAGTGTTAGCTATTACAATAATTATGACATGCCCCTTGAGTTTAATAAAGATTCTCTCTTCATTCTAATTCCCTCAATAAATATATATATTACCAACAGACTATTATTAATATGGTAATCTTTACTTTTTTGTGTGGTACTAAGGATTGAACCTAGGGCGGTCTACCTCCAAGTTATACCCCAACCCTTTTTATCCTTTGTTTTGAAACAAGGTCTCACCAGGTTGCTGAAAGTCTCACTACTTGCTGAGGCTGTCCTTGAACCTGGGATCTTCCTGTCTCAGCCTCACAAATATTGGGATTACAAGAGTGCACCACCACACCTGG
Organism: Glis glis; assembly: GCA_004027185.1. Taxonomy (NCBI): domain Eukaryota; kingdom Metazoa; phylum Chordata; class Mammalia; order Rodentia; family Gliridae; genus Glis; species Glis glis. The sequence goes on from PVJS01057952.1 coordinate 7,373, forward strand.
CTAATCTTTACATTTTTAAACTCCTAAAGTTAATATTTGCTAAGAAGCTACTCTAAGGAAAATTTGAGTTAACTCATACATATTCATCTTGAACCTTTCACTAAATAACCCATTACTGTTTCTTTCACAACATTTTACTCTACTTACCTTTCCCACCTTTCGTAATTTCTTGAAGTAGCTTAATGCCAACTTTTTCCATATTCCCAGAGAACAGATGAAGTATGGCAAGTCCAAAAGATAAAAGCGGTGGTTTACCATTTCTTTCTTCAGTGAGACATTGAATTAATTTAGTTTGGGGACATAAAGTTATTAGCTGCATCAGGTCATCTGAAAGTAAAAAGGAAAAACTGTACCTCAATATCCTGATAGGATAAATCAACTAAAATGGACAAGCTAATGTCTATACCTGCCAATCAACACTTATTTTTCCAATCCTTCCAAACCTTCCTCAGTGACTCAGTCCAACCCAAACTAAACAATACTATCCCCAATCCAAATATATATATGCAAGCTGGGCATGGTGGCACATACCTGTAATCCCAGTACTTGGGAGGCTGAGACAGGAGGATCACAGGTTTGTAGCCAGCCTCAGCAACTTAGTGAAGCTGTCAGCAACTTAGTAAGACCCTGTTCCAAAATAAAATAGGGCTGGTAGTGTAGGTTGAAGGTAGAAAGACCATGGTTTCAATCCCCAGCTTCACCCCTCAAAAAACAAATATATATGTGCATGCTAATCATAGCAAAAAAAAAAAAAAGGAAAACTACCCACAGCAAAAAGTATCAGGGAAAAAAGTGTATCAAATAACTATCTTGAGAGCCGGGCGTGGTGGTGCATGCTTGTAATCCCAGTACTTGGGAGGCTAAAACAGGAGGATCGCAGGTTTGCAGCCAGCCTCAGCTACTTAGTGAGGCCCTCAACTACTTAGTGAGACCCTGATTCAAAATAAAGAATAAAAAATAGGGCTGGGGGTGTAGCTCGGAGGTAGAATGCCCCTGGGTTCAATGCCCAATACCACACGAAAAAAAATTATCTTGAAAAAAACTGACATAACAAAAAGATTGTAGACTGGCAATTAGGAAGCTTAAATTCTAATTATAGCTCCAACAGTCACTTAATCTTTTATAATAACTCTGTTTTCATATCTGAAAAGCACTAAAAATGGAGATAATTTCTAAGATTCCTTTTTTTTTTTTTAATGGTACTGGGGATGGAACCCAGGGGCGTTCTACCTCTGGGCTACACTCCCAGCCCTATTTTACTTTTTTTTTTTTTTTTGCGGTACCGGGGATTGAACCCAGGGGTGTTCTACCTCCGCGCTACGCCCCCGGCCCTATTTTTTATACTTTATTTTGAAACCGGGTCTCACGAAATTGCGGCGGGCCTCACTAAGTAGAGAGAGAGAGACAGGGAGAGAGAGAGAGCTGAGGCTGGCCGCAAACCCGGATCCTCTGATCTCTGCCTCCCAAAGTACTGGGATTACAAGCGTGAGCCACCACGCCCGGCTTTACTTTTTATTTGAAACAGGGTCTCGCTAAGTTGCTGAGGCTGGCCTCAAACCTGCAATCTTCCTGTCTCAGCCTCCCAAGTACTGGGATTTACAGTCATGCACCACCACGCCCAGCTTCTAAGGTTTCTTCTAAAACTACATTGTGTTTGTCTATATCTTGTTGCTTATATGTGGACCAACTTCTAGTGAGTATAATGTCTTTTTTTCTGTGTGTTCCACAGGAAAAGGAGCCCAGACTTGACTAAAAAGTCAAGTATTAAAAAATTCAAAAATTCAAGTATTAAAAAATTCAAAAATGAGTGGTGGCTCACGCTTGTAATCCCAGTACTTGGGAGGCGGAGACCGGAGGATCCGGGTTCGTGGCCAGCCTCAGCTACTTAGTGAGGCCCTCTGCAACTTCGTGAGACCCGGTTTCAAAATAAAGGATAAAAAATAGGGCCGGGGGTGTAGCTCGGAGGTAGAATGCCCCTGGGTTCAACCCCCAGTACCACAAAAAAAAAATTCAAAAATGAAGACTTTAAGAAACCATTAGCTATTTTAATCAGAGGTTGAGTCATATGAAGTTGCCTACATTTGTCTATCTTGTGTGTGTGTGTGTGTGTGTGTGTGTGTGTGTGTGTGTGTATGTGGTACTGGGGATTGAGCCCAGGGGCATTCTACCTCTGAGCTACAGCCCCAGCCCTATTTTATTTTATTCTGAAACAGGGTCTCACGCCAAGCTCATTTGTCTATTTTTGAACCCCAAAAGAACAAGTTCATATGGCTTAATATACTAGTTACCACTGAGATAACCTAAAGCTAATTATGATTTATATTTTTAAATTTATAAACTTCATATTAATTTCCTAAATTTTACAAAGTAAAAATATTCTTCTTAGGCCACACTAGAGATAATTTTCAGAATAATTTCTAAGAGCCTTTCAAGAACTACCATAAACACAATTTGCACTCTGAAAAGCAATACAAGGTAATCTAGTGTTTACTAAACAAATATCTACTATGCTGGGAACTAACGTATTTTTGCGGCTTATAAATAAGTAATTTAAAAAAATAAATAAAATAGGTCTGGAGGTGTAGCCCTGAGGTAGAAGGCCCCTGGGTTCTCTTTCCAGTACCACCAAAAAAAAAAGTCAGACTACACTTTTAGAATAGAATATTTTTTAGAATCTTTCTGATTTTTATTTTGCTTGGTTTTTATTTTTTTAATTTGTAAATGTAAAACTGATCATCTAATTCTGAGAGAGAATATTTCTTTTTGAAACCATAAAATATTAACAAACTGAATCTGTCCCCAAGGCCAAAGATGATATCTTCAGAAGCTGTGGTTGGTTTTCATTAAAAAGTAAAATAAGGTGGACGTAGTGGTTCAGATCTGTACTTGGGAGGCTAGGCAGGAAGAGCAAAGGTTTGAGGACAACCTCAGCAAGTAGTGAGATTCTCATCACCCTAGCAATACCCTGTTTCAAAAAAAAAAAAAAAAAGGATCCTGGTGAAGAACACCCAGGCCATGAAGGAGATGCATTTCCAACCCAAGGCCCCGAAGGATGTGAAGAGCCAAGGTATCCAAGGGCCAGCCCCTGTGTGTGCTCAGCGCCATGAAGATGGAGACTGTGGTGACTTCACCCATGGAGGCCACTGTCAGCAAGGTCCACGTGACCAAGGACATGACACTAGAAGGTGATGACCTCATCCTGGAGATGGAGTGTTTTTCCCCAGCCTGGCAGCCTGGCCATCCCCACCCCATGCCTTCAAAAGCAGCTGTGCTACCAGGGCAGGCCCAGGCTGGCCAGTGCCTGAGGGCAGGAAGGCCTGGCGCTGGAGGTCCTGTCTCCAATGGGACACAGAGACACCGCCTGCAGCAGGCCATTCCCTTCAGCCATCTGACCTTTCCCCACTGGCAGACAGTTGCTGCCATGTTCATTTCTTGCCAAATAAGGCTCCTCTCCTGTGAGAGACGACAGGTGGTGAAGCAGGTGTCTTCTGATCTAGGGGGAAGATCTGGGGGTCCTACCTCCTGGGGGGGTACTTCCCAAGGTCTTGGGAAATTCACTCAATAAAACTGGCTTTGCCCTGCCCTCCAAAAAAAAAATAGGGCTGGGGGTATAGCTCAGCGGTAGAATGCCCCTGAGTTCAATCCCCAGTACACACACACACACACACACACATACTAAGTAAAATAAGCAAAGTGATTTTTCAAACATCGTTTCTACCTTTTAAGCTTATTTTTTCAAGTTATCATCATTTTCATCTTATGATTTTGTGCTAAATAAATTCTGAGGATAAATATCAAAGTTCTAAGTATATAAGAGAGTTACATCCCCAAATTATTATGATATATATTTAATTAGTTTAGAGTATAATACATTAGATGAGCATAATAATATGATAGTGAGTCAATCATGTTTCTATGCACTTATGTGAGACAAATTTTGTAATCAAAAAAGAAACTTAGAGCCAGGCATGGTGGCGCACGCTTGTAATCCCAGTACTTGGGAGGCTGAGACAGGAGGATTGCAGGTTTGCAGCCAGCCTTAGCTACTTAGTGAGGCCCTCCACAACTTAGTGAGACCCTGTTTCAAAATAAAGAATAAAATATAGGGCTGGGAGTATAGCTTGGTGGTAAAATGCCCCTGGGTTCAATTCCCTAGTACTGTGAAAAAAAAAAAGAAAGAAAGAAACTTAGCCATGTCTATAATTCCAGTACTTAGGAGGCTGAGACAGGAGGATTGCAGGTTCACAGCCAGCCTCAGCAACTTAGTGAGACCCTTAGCAATTTAGCAAGACCCTGTTTCAAAATAAAATAGGGCTGGGGTTGTAGCTTGGAGGTATAATGACTCTGGGTCCAACCTTCAGTACCAAAAAATAAAGAAAACACACACACACACACACACACACACACACACATCATGAAACTACTTTTGATTCTTATATGACCTCTATAAGTTACAGGAAATGCCAGAGTAAACATTAAAATGCCAAAATAAAATAAAAATAGGGCTGGGGTGTAGCTCAGAGGTAGAATGTCCCTGGGTT
>PVJS01057953.1:0-11912 GCA_004027185.1 Glis glis
CTCTCTCTCTCTCTCTCTCTCTCTCTCTCTCTCTCTCTCTCTCTCCTTAGTGAGGCCCTCCGCAACTTCGTGAGACCCGGTTTCAAAATAAAGTATAAAAAATAGGACTGGGGGTGTAGCACGGAGGTAGAACTCCCCTGGGTTCAATTCCCTGTACCGCAAAAAAAAAAAAAAAAGAAAGCTAAGGGAGCCAGGAGTGGTGGTGCACACTTGTAATTCAGCTTGGGTGGCTGAAACAGGAGGATCATACATAGGTTAGTGGCCAGCCTCAGCAACTTAGTGAGACCCTGTTTCAAACTAAAAAATAAAAAATAGGACCAGGTTTGGTGGCGCATGCCTGTAATTCCAGTACTTGGGAGGCTGAGACAGGAGGATCATAGGTTCAAAGCCAACCTCAACTACTTAGTGAGCCCCCCCGCAACTTAGTGAGACCCTGTTTCAAAATAAAGAATTAAAAATAGGGCTGGAGGTGTATCTTGGAGGTAGAATACCCCTGGGTTCAATCTCCAGTTCCGCAAAAAAGGAAAGAAAGAAAAGAAAAGAAGGAAGAAGGAAGAAGGAGGAAGGAAGGAAGGAAGGAAGGAAGGGAGGGAGGGAGGGAGGGAGGGAGGGAAGGAAGGAAAGAAAGAGAGAGAGAGAGAGAGAGAGAGAGAGAGAGAGAGAGAGAATGGCTGAGCGGATCCCAGTCAGTGAAGTGGGTTTGTAACATCAGTGTCTCAAATTGAAGACATTAAACTATATTCCTGTTCTCAATGTAGAGTACCCTATTCCCTAATCAGTGAGGTGAATGACTGAATAAAATATGCCTTTTCCTGTGGAATTGTCTTGAGTGGAATTTCACATAAGTATCAATTTGCTTCATTACCGAAATAAGTTTTTAGTTTATGTTTGAATGATATTAATATAGATAGGTAGCTTAACCATCTGATCATTCTCAAGACAATAATGGATCAATAAAAATAAAAATTTAGACTAATGAATTCAAGAATAATATATTATCAAAGCTAGACATAGACAATTTTAATCTAACCTCTAACCTTTCTTTCTTTATTTTTTCTAATGAAATAAAATAAACTTATATTAGAGATGCAGAAAGCATTTCTTTCATATGAAACAACATTCCATTCAACCTTAACATTTATATACTTTTAGTATGTAAGTTTATATACTTTTAGTATTTTAGTATTATTTTTAACTAACTTATATTACCAGCATTATTTTAATCAACTTAAATACTTTAGTATTAGTATACTTAATATTATTTTTAACTTACATAGTTTTAGAATACAAGCTTATAAACTTTATAATTTAGTATTATTTTAATTAACATTAACTTGAAGTTCATGTTGCATATATTTCAGTATCATTTAAAAACAGAATTTCAGAAACTTTAGAGAGGGGAACCATTTAGAATATCTAAATAGTTTCACCGGGCATGGTGGTGCACACCTGTAATTACGGTACTTGGGAGGCTGATACAGGAAGATTGGAGGTTCGAGGCCAACCTCACCAACTTAGTGAGGACTTATTTCATAATAAATTTAAAAAAAAGGATTGGGGTGTAGCTTGGAGATATAATATTCCTGGGTTCAATCCCACTACCAAAAAATAAACAAACACATAAAATAAAAAAGAATATCTAAATATCTTTAATATTACATTTTAAAAGCATTTATTTTGAGCATAGAGCTGATGAAATTTACCTAAAATTATTTCCTCCACTGATGGAAAATTCTAAACCTTGAAATGAGGTCTTTGGATTAAGTCACAGATACTCTGCTTGAATTCTCTTTTTTCTAGAAGTCCATGTGTAGCAGTGGAGTCTAAAAGATTATTTTGCATATCCTAGGGAAAACTTTAATTTATTTCTTCACATTTGATTAAAAAGTATCACAGTCCTAATTTCATTCTGATCAGAAGTTTAGATTAACTGTTAAAGATATCACCTAAACTTCTAGAGTAAGACTGATGGAGCAAACATATTTACCTGAACCACACATCTGGTTATCAGAGGGCCCACATCAATCTCTTTATTTCTACAAAATATAAAATGATAGGCAAAATATTTCAAAACATAGGATCATGGGGGGACAGTAAAAAAGACCGGTTAATTAAAAATAAATAGATATTATGTTTAAAGTACTAAGAATATCTTGACTTAAATATAAATAATACCTGGAATGAGGATAGAAGTACACTGCTATTTCTTACCTAACACAGACAGTTGATTTATCAGATACACTAGCAGAAACCAGGCCAAAACAAAAAATGGAAAGGTATCCATCAAATTGAAAGCAGGGGAATGTGGCTCAGTGTTAGTGAATTTGTCTAGCATGCATGAGGCTGCAGGTTCAATCCCCAGCACGGAAAGAAGAAAAATGAAAGAAGTAGAAAGCTCAGGAACAGGACTCTTCTGGGAATGTTTATAATATAAATTTATCTGTAATCCAGTGTAGAAGGAGCATCTCAAAATAAAAGTTATGATTCCAAACAAAGGACGGAGGGTGTAAATGATAACTCTCAGATGCTTCTGCCTAAAACCACCTCTGTTTAAATACCTAGAAAGATTAAAAGAATAAAACAGACCTTGTGAATTACAATTACAGCCCATTTCCTATTGACAAGGATCATGGTGCCTCACATTCATGTTAAGCTTCTGTGGTTTGGATGTTGTTTGTAAATATAATTTCATGCTATCTAAAATGATGTTTGTTTTAGTATAAATAAACATAAGGAAATATCTAATTCAAAACTGTTCTTCATAGTTGAAAATAATTAAATGATGGAGAAACTGTTCGAGTTCTAGAGTATTATTTCTTTTCTTGCAGGAAATATTGAAACTCTGGAGTAAAATGCTAGTCATAACATTTAGGATCAGACATGGATATTACTTTGGCAAATTGTACAAATTTGCTTTTATAAAGGATATAAGGGGAAGTTAGCACAAAGCTGACATCAGAGAAATCAGCAACAGTATTATATGACAAACACTGATATAAGCCTCTGGGCTTCCCACTGAGGACTTGCTATGGAAACATAGTTGTAGATGATTCTTGCTGATAATCTGTCAGACCTTCTGAAAGTTCAATCTTAAAAATACAAGGTCTCAGCAGGTTGGGACTCAGCCTTACCTGAATACATGCTTCCCAGTACCACACCTGAGCCAGGGGCCCTTACCCATCTTAGCTTGTACAGAACACAGTGATTGCTAGTGTATGCTAGATAGGTACCTTGTTCAACTTATTCTGAATAAATTTCCAATCCACCCTTGGACCAGTACATTCCTGAATTTGTGCTATGGAGCCATAGCAAGGTTTACTTACCAAGACATCTCTTAGAATGATGCTAATAGAGCCTTAGATGAGCGTTAGAGGCTATTTGAGGGAAGAGTACAAACACCACCATAAATTTGCATCCCAGATATGTATGGCATTTGAAAGGTCTTCTTACAGAAGTCAAAGTTGATTTGTAATTCTTCTAAAAGTAAATATTAAGAGTTCCATTAATATTTGAAAAGCAGCACATTTCATGTCCTAGGATCTAGGAAATTTATGTCAATCAGTAAGTCTTTAAGGAAGCAAACTATCAAGAGATGTTATGAAGATAATAATTTTAAGCCACATAATACTGGTTGATTGTGAACCTTAATCAATAAATAGCAAATCAATTTAAATGATAATCTGAGTCCCTAGATTAGAATAAATTTTGACTGCGTAATCCTTCATACTTAAGTAAATGCCAGACATGATTGAAAATGTCACAAAATGAATCAAAATTTACTTCTGGTTCCCAAGCAGACAGCATGACTTGCCCAGGAATTGCAGATTCTAACTGAGAGCAGAATGGAAACATGTGAGAGCAGATATTTCTACAAATTAGTATGACTATCTTTCAGCTTTTAACACTAAGCCTGGTAGGCATTTCTGTATTAAAGAATGTCTTAGGGAAAAATAAAATTTATTTCAAAATATTTATTTTAACCAAAGAGGACATAAAAATAATCCACATGTGGATTATTGGTTCTAGTGGATAATGGTATGTAGATACAAATCTCAGAGGAACTGATAATAAACTATTAATATTTTAATTTCATTGCTTTAATTGACTCTATCAGTATCAAATCATGCATAGAAAAAACTAACTTGATACTAAAAGTATACATTTTACATTGATGTATAAAAAATCATTGTGGGTGCAATATCTGACTTAGTAATTAAACTAAACAACAGCACTTTATTTTGAATGTCTACCCACCCTGTATCATTCAATTAGTTTATAGTTGCTAACTCATAAATTATACTTTTAATAATCAATCAATTATTCAATATATATGATATTTTGTGCCCAAAATTTGGTAATTTTAAAGTATTTTGTAATTTTAAAATTAATTCATTTTCAATTGAATTTTGTTATTTTTAAAAGTCATATGGGCTATGGTTCCATAGCACAAATTCACATAATTCTGGACTTTAAGACGTTTAAGAGCTGGGTATGGTGGTGCATGCCTGTAATACCAGTACTTGGAAAGCTGAGACAGGAGGATTACAGGTTGGAGAGCAGCCTCAGCAACTTAGTGAGATCCTATTCAAAATTAAAAAATAAAATCAGGCTGGAGGTATAGCTCAGAGGTAGAACATCCCTGGGTTCAATCTCTAGTACCAAAGAAACAAAGAAAAACATACTTAGGATCCATCTTTAACCATTAGACCCGACCTCCTTTGTTGGTTTAGCTGCTTTGTGGACATATGGAAATCAAGCCGTGGCTTTTTCCCCATCACTCTATGTAGTGTGCAGTGAGATTTCCTACACTCACAACAGGTCTAGATGTGTACCCGCTTCTGGGGATTCTATGGGTCAGAGAAGGCCCAGACACTATTCTGCTGTGCTCAGGCAAAGCTTTCATCTCAAATAAAAATGTCTTTAAATATTCTCTTTGCCTAATAAAATTCTATACATCTTTCACAATCTTATCAAATTTTCATCTCTCCTATGAAATCTTTCCTGAATCTGCCAGAGAAAATTAATAGTTTCTTCCTACTTGGAAACCATGAAATGTGTGTGTATGTGTTGATGCCTACATGTTTATGTGCACGGGTATATTCTAAACCTATTGGTGGCTATGGATTTAAGATTGACAGCCCAAAGATTCATCACCAGGAGTAACTCACAATATTACTGAGGTACTTCTGAATCATCCACTCTCACAGGCAATGTGCATGATGCTAAAAAAGCTTTCATATTCAGGACCATTATTTGCATAGGTCTCTATTAGTACTACAAGTTACTGAGTTACTAGAAGGTATAGAGTGTTCTAGGTTGAAAGGGGCAGACAGGTTCATGAACTATTTATAGATTTTTCTGGTAAAGTGCCTGAGGAGATCTCAGAAGAAAGGTATTTGATTCTCCAAGGTTTAAATATTTGTTAGGTTTTATTTTCTCCCTCTAAATAAATGTTTTGTGCCATATTTAGAGTTTGGAATTTTATTCTTTTTTCTTAGAGAGGGACCCCCAAATTGTATAAACTAAACCTTTGAAACTGTAAAGTAGATGCAGGAACAATTTATTGAATGCCAGGGAGCTTAGCATTTTTTTCTGAACTCATCAGCACAGTCAGTTGTCTCCTTGGGTATTGTTGATGTCCCATGTTAGAACCACAACATTAAAAAATTTTTTTTCTTGTATCTTGTTCATATGTGATTTTTGTAAGGTAAAGTTTCTGGAGACTCAAAAATAATGATGCTATTGTAGAAAAAAGCACACTTGTTCCTAAGCAAGGGTTTATTAGCTGGAATAGTAAAAAATAATAAAAATAAAGTTTCTGATCCTTTATTTCCACACGTGTGAAATTCAGATAATTCTATCCACCTGGCATGGTTTGGATAAGAATAGAGATGACTGATATATTTAAATCTTTCATATATTGTAGGTAATCATGAACATTAGAGATATTTATCCCCTTGGTAAAAAATGCTTTGGAAAATGTGTCTTCCCTTTTTATAATTCTCAGTGTAGCCATGAAATAGACTTCATTTGTGCCAATATTCCTTTGACAGCTCTCTTTAACAGCAGTGACTTCCCGTTCAACAAGGAAGGACCACTAAGTTCCATTTTGATGAGAAGATGTGGCTTTTCTTCCCTAAATGTATTACTTGCTTGAGATGTGGCTTTTCTTCACTAAATGTATTACTTGCTTGAGATTGTTTGGGGGCCTTAGAAATCTCTGAAAATGGTGCCCAAATAACTCAAATTTCTCCTATCCAAAGCAGCTCCAAGTATGTCCAGCTGTGTGAGTCCATTTTCTGTTGCCAATAACACAATACCATAGATTGGGAAAATATTAAAGAAAATCAGTTTACTTTTGCTCATGTTCCTGGTCTAAGTCTGAGGGGTCTCATCTGGTGATGGCCTTCTGGCTAGCAGAGTCCCGAGGCAGTGCAAGACGTCACATGGTGAGAGACAGGGATTACATGGGTGTCTGTCCTCTGGTCGGTCTCTCTCTCTCTCTCTCTCTCTCTCTCTCTCTCTCCTTATAAAGCCACCAGCATTCCATCATGGGGACTCCATCCTGAGGACCTTACCTAGTCCTGCTGTTCACCTCTCACAGGTTCCAGTTCTAAGCACCATATTCAGATTAAGTTTCTACCCTCTTAATATCTCACAATAAAGATTAATCTCCAACATGAGTTTCAAAGGGGCTACCATATTCAAATCATAGTACCAGCTTAAAAAGAGTTAACATAAAAATTATTTACAGCTACTAATAAATGCGGAATTGTTTAAATAACTGGAAATATCCAACTCTTTCTTGAGAATTCACTTCACATATCTTGTCTGCATATTTTGTTGCTAAATCAGTACTCTGAAGGACACATCAAGTGACAAATCACACAGAAAAATTTTTTTTCTAGGAAAAAAATAGCTATTCCCACTTTAAAAATGAGATTGTATAAAAAACATTGTGGGAGGAAACGAAGCATCTCACTACTCAGGAAGTGATTCTCCATTGAGATCCAAATGCGTCAGCCTAGATACCTGACTAACTTTACAGGAGCTTAATGCACTACTAAAACATTGGAATCTGTGAAATTGCTCCACTAAGTTGGTTTTTAAGTGAAACTTGTCTTGTTTAAGGGAAGCTGTTTACTTTCTAAGGTTGTGATAATAGAGTAGGTAATGTAGAACTAATTGTATAGATGGTAGCAAACGATGTTCAGAAAATACTTGGACAAAAGAAATGGGTTTATATACTTAGACTTTCATTTTAATTGCTTGATTTTATTGTTAACAATAATCAGACAAGGAAGGAATATTTCTGTAGAGCTCAAAATATAAAAAAAATTGTCTCCAGAGGGAATGAAAACAAAGCTAAACAAAATCTCACAGATGGGCAGTTTACCCTCTAATGAATTATAACACTGTTTTCCAAAGTTGATGCTCTGGGGTGGGGGGGTGGAATAACAAAGCCACACAGTTCATATCTAACTATATGTTATATACACTTTTGCCTACAGAAGGAATAAATCTCAATATTGCTAAAACATCTTAAGTAGAATATTTGAAAACTCACATCATCTCATGACTTTATTGAATTTTAGAAAAAGAGCAGTTATTATATTAAAGGAGATAGGTAAACACTTCATTTAGCTAGTTAATTTTAGCATGTAATGTTACAATAGAATGACCAGTGAGTGGGTTAGATTCATCTCTTGAAGGAAAATTTGAAAACACTCCCATTTCATTATGTCATGATAATTTTCTGGATCTGCACAGCTCACTCAGACAGGAAACAAGAGTTTGTTTTTTTTTTTTTTTGGTGCTTGTCTCAGCATTCTTGCTGCTATATCCTAAACGACTGACCACACAACTTAGAGGAAGGGAGATTTATTTGTTCAGGGTTTCCTTGGGAATTTTGGGTTCAGTCCATGTGAGGCTGGGGACCATGGATCTCAGGGCTGGTGGCAGGAAGCAGACGGGAGAGTGCACAGGCTCTGCTTCTCATCATGGAGGCCTGAAGCAAGAGAGAGAAAGCAAGGGGAGGAAGAACCATATATAATCCCCAAGGCTGCACCCCCAGGGGCCCGAATTCTCCAGCCACATGGACCTGCCTAGGTTTTTCCCCAGATAAATCCATTGAAATGGATTTACCCACTGCTGAGATTGCTTCTAACATTGCTACCTTGTTTCCATGAGGGCCAGGGGAACTTCTAAATCCAAACCATTACAGTACTGGAGGATGAACCTAGGGGCAGTATACTTCTGAGCTATACCCCAGCCCTTATGTTACTTTTTATTTTGAGACAGTCTAAGTCGCTGAGGCTGGCCTCGGACCTGCAATTCTGTCTCAGCCTCCCAAGTACTAGGATTACACGTGTGTGCCACCATCTTCTTTCTAGGGCATGGATCCTATTCATGAAGGTTCCACCCTCATAATCTAATCACCCCCAAAATGTCCCACCTCCTAATACCACCACATTTTTATTAGGTTTTATTTTATTTTATTTATTTATTTATTTATTTATTTATTTATTTATTTATTTATTTTTTTGCGGTACCAGGGATTGAACCCAGGGGCGTTCTACCTCCACGCTATACCCCCGGCCCTATTTTTTATATTTTATTTTGAAACCAGGTCTCACGAAGTTGCGGAGGGCCTCACTAAGTAGAGAGAGAGAGAGAGAGAGAGAGAGAGAGAGAGAGAGCTGAGGCTGGCCGCAAACCCGGATCCTCCGGTCTCTGCCTCCCAAAGTACTGGGATTACAAGCGTGCGCCACCACGCCCGGCTTTTTATTAGGTTTTAAACATATGAATATTGGGGGAACACACCATTCAGACAATACCACTCACCTTGAATTATTTAATCAAATTAAGGACATTTTTCCTCTCCAGTTTATCCATACAGGACAGTAGTTGAAGGTTCTAAGAAGAGCTATTTAGGTTGAAAAATGTACAATGGCTATAGTATTATTATTTCTTACCTAGTGGTATGCATTAAGATGAAGGTCTAAGAAATAGGTTTCATTTTTTGTGCATAAATATATATATATACATACATATATACATGCATATACACATTATATATATACATATATATATGTATGTATGTATGTATGTATGCATATGTTTGTGTATATATAGACAATATATAATATATGCCGCTGGGTTCAATCCCCAGTACCACAGTACATATACATTTACCTCCAAGCTACACCTCCCAGCCCCATTTTATTTTTATTTTGAAACTGGGTCTTGCTAAGTTGCTCAAGCTGTCCTCAAACCTGCAATCCTCTGTCTCAGCCTCCCAAGTACATATTAATTATACCAAATAGTGTGTTTCATTGTTATTCTTTAATGAATATAGATTAATGTTCTTAAATAGCATATATATTAGATGGTAATATGTAACAAGTAATATATGTATTTGTTACATATATATAAGAAAATAGCATATATATTAGATGATCATATGCTAATATGAAGCTGTATAGTATAGCAGAGTGGTCAAGCTGATTGAACTTTAGTGATGGCTTCCCTTCAGCAAATTGTCTCTACTCTCTGACCTCCATGTCTTTATCTATAAAATGGGCATACTTAGAGTCTTAACTTATGAGTTAGGATATTATGTCTGTTTTGAAGAACAGTTGTGCTAATCTGTAGAAAGCAGCTAAAGCGATGTCTAGTAGGTAGTCAATACAAACAAATGATTATGATTAAATTTAAAATTCAAAGCATATAAAAAATTGGGGACAACCTAACATTCTCTGGTCTTAAAAATGCATAATTAACACCTAGAACTTAATTTGTAATATGCAGTAACACCTCATACATTGAGGTCACTTACAATGTTAGCATTTTGTCACTGTGACTAACTTCTGAGTAAAACCACTTAGAGGAAGGAAGGTTTATTTGGGCTCACTCTTTCAGAGGATTCATTCCATGGTTAGATGGTGCCATTGCCTTGGGTCTGAGGTAAGGAAGAACATCATGGTGAAGGGTGTGGCAGAGGAAAGCTTCTTAGCTCAAGGTAGTCAGGAAGCAGAGGGAGAGAGAGAGAGAAAGAGAGAGAGAGAGAGAGAGAGAGAGAGAAATATGAGGAGGAGGCCAGGGACAAGGTATAGTCCTCAAAGGCATGCCTGCAGTGACCTACTTCCTCCAACCATGTTTCACCACAGTTTCTACCACCTCTCAGTAGTCCACATGGATTAATCCTCTGATGAGGGTCAGAACCCTCATGATCCAATCACTTCCTAAAAGCCCCAGCTCTGGACATGTCTGCAGTGGGGACCATGCCTTCAACACACAAATTGTTGCAGGACACTTTGGATCCAAACTGTAACACTTAACATCATAAACAATTGGGAACATAGTCAAATCTGTGCATATTTAAGTCTTTGAATATATATAAAAAAAGAGATGTCAAAAAGTTCACAGACTGGCGCTTATGTAATTCATCCTTTAAATACTCTCAAACTCTTTCTCTCAGATAATTTGTTTTTATTTTGCACCCAGTGCTATTACCCTGTTAATATAGAGGCTTCCCCATTATAACCACAAAAATTGAGGAACAGATGAAAAGATGATGGCCATTGGAAGCAGCCACTCTGACAGGAGTAAAGAGGGAGCTGATAGCCAAATAGTGGGGACACAGGCTAGCTCTGCACTATGGAAAAGGGAAACAAAACAAAAATAACAAAATTGAGAACCCTTCATTCTGTGATGGGACAAATGGTCCCTGAAAGGAAAGTATCATTTTGTATTTTGCAGTACAGTGACTGCAAAAAGGTGATGCTTCTGTTAAATGATTATCATTGTTATAATTAGGATTCACTATTTCATAAAGCAGGAACATTTTTCACACATTTTAGATGGATATTTTTAATTTTGTACTTTTGTGTGGCATGGGCTGTGGGAAGAAATAATTGCATAAAATAGCTGATTCTTTAACATTTTCAGATAATTGAGTGCTAATACAAAAATTCCACAGCAGGCTTTTTTGTTGTTGTTGTTGTTTTTTAAGTTTTCGGCTTTTGACTTTGTCATATATTTTTCTAATATTGTATAGGCACATACATTACAACTACAATCAATTAATTTAACAGTAGTTCTTAAAAAAGAAGATTCATTAATAGGTATATTGCAATGAAATTTTGTTTCTTCACATAGAATATTTTCCAGGTATTTAAAAAAACATGCTTTTCTACTCTCTGGAAAGATATCACTAAGGGAAAAATCAACAGAGATTGAGCATGCAAATTATATTATTTTCTTTGTCCTCTAAAAGTTCAAAATATAAAAGAACACAGATAAGGAAAATAAGGCCAAGATTATGGTTTTATTTTTCAGTATTCAAACATCAAAAAATGGTGAAAAGGGATTAACCTGGCCTAAATAAAGACATAGTGATGTCAACCTACTAATAATTTCCTTGAGAAAATGCTGTTCTGACATTTAGTGCTCCAAATTCTTCCTATAATCTTTGTTCCACTCTTTTATATGCCATAAAATTCTACTCTTCCATAATTCAATCATAATTTGTGATTTTATATTGGAATGATGAACTTCAGTCTTGATATATTGCTAAAGTTAACTTCAAATATTCAAACAATATAAAATCTTTTTTTTCCATACTGGGGATTGAACACAGGGGCATTCTACCTCCGAGCTATATCCCCAGCCCAATTTTTTATTCTTTATTTTGAAACAGGGTCTCACTAACTTGTGGAGGGCCTCACTAAGTAGCTGAGGCTGGCTGAGAACCTGCAATCCTCCTGTCTCAGCTTCGCAAGTACTGGGATTACAAGTGTGAGCCATCACACCCAACTAAAATATCTTTTTTTTTTTTTTTTTTTTGCGGTACCGGGGATTGAACACAGGGGCGTTCTACCTCCGCGCCATGCCCCCGGCCCTATTTTTTT
>PVJS01057954.1:0-11912 GCA_004027185.1 Glis glis
TCTCTCTCTACTTAGTGAGGCCCTCTGCAACTTCGTGAGACCCGGTTTCAAAAAATAAAATATAAAAAGTAGGGCCGGGAGTGTAGCGTGGAGGTGCCCCTGGGTTCAATCCCCAGTACCGCAAAAAAAAAAAAAAAATTTAAGGACAGTCACTAAAAATTATAAACAGAGTATATAAATTCCAATACAGGTAGGGAAATGGAACAAAAGCAAAACAAATTTAAATCATCAAAAGATAGGACAGAAAAACCACATAAAAATTAGGACAAAGAGAAAACCTGTAATATGTCAGGATTGACACTATAAATGCAGAAAGTGCAAGAATAGATTTTAAAAATAAAATTGCCTTATAAGGTTTACATGTAAAACTTTATGGCATATAAACTATGGTTACAATGTTGAAAATTATATACAAGGAAATTATTAGTTAATAGTAAGCTAATGTGATTTCATGGATACCAAACAAAACAGACTGAGGTTAAAAGCCCTTTTATGAATAAAGACATTTACTTTATGATTTTTAAGGAGTATTTCCCAAGGAATCAATTACAGTTCTAAAAGATGTATGAATTTAGCATTTCTCAAAACAGGTAATGCAAAACTTGACAGAATTTTATAGAAGACAAATTCACAATCATATGTAAAAAATAAATATACTTCTTTTGGCAGTTGAGAGCTGCAGAAAACAAAAACATATATAATTATAAATTTAATTAATTTTATGATTTAGAATTATATATCAAAATGTGTTAATAATATACTAATGCAATTAGTATTAATTATATGTTAATATAATTAATATCAATTTTATGTAATTCAAAATTCAGCAATTAATGATCTTGATGTATTAGTCTGCTTAAACTACCATAGCAAAATACCACAGACTGGTTGTCTTAAATAACAGAAATTCATTTCTCACACTGTTGCAGGCTGTGGAGGCCAAGGTCAAGTTGCCAGCAAGTTACATTTCATTCTGAGGCCTTCTCTCGGCTTGTAGGCTATTTTTGTTTTTGAAGCACTGGGGATGGAACCCAGGGCTTTGTGCATGATAGACTAGTATTCTATTACTGTCCTGGGGGTACATTGGTGTACCCAAAACCCTCAACTTACGTATTTTTGAAGCTAAATAACATGGAGTGAGAAGGGAGCTGGGGGAAAGCACACCCAGTGCTGTGTGCATGCATGTCACTGTCATCATGAACTTCATTATGATGTGAGGCTCTAATGCATCAACAAAAGTATAAAAATAAAAGTAAAAGTAAATAAAAAAAGAAAATTAGCAAACTTAAACTTGAAAGAGAATGAAAACACAGGTGTTCTGGATATAGTACAATATGGATATCTCCTATGAGACTTTGATTTCTGCAAAATCACCTACCAAAACTAACAAGTTATATCAGAAAGATAAGTCTAGGAGCACAACTCCTAAACTTTAGAAAACTTTTTAACTGAAGCACTAATAAAAATAAGTATCCTAATAAAATAGTAGCATGTTTATTCTATAATAAATAATTTTTATAGTAAAATTTAAATTTTAAGTTTTAAATATAAAATTTTATTTTTTAAAATAGGCTAAACATAAGAAAAAGGTATTAAGGAAGCATAGGGTGTGCAAGGATGAAATGCACAAAGATAAGTGAAAAAATACACAGTAAGTTCAAGAGAGAACACCTATCGAAACTAAGCCAAGAAGAGCATGGAGTGACTAGGTATCATTTACTATACCATGTTTATCCACAGTGGCCGGCACTCAGCAGTATCAATTCACTTTCTCTTCCAGTGTATTTTATGTTTGATGAGATAAAATATTAACAGATTTTTTTTAAATTGTATGAACCACTGGGCATGATGGCACATGCCTGTAATCTCAGTACTTGAGAGGCTGAGACAGGAGGATCGCAGGTTCAAGGCCAACCTCAGCAACTTAGAGAGACTCTCAGCAACCTAGCAAGATCCTGTTTCAAAAAAAAAAAGGTGGGGGTATAGCTCAGAGGTAGAACATCTCTGGGTTCCATCCCCAGTACAAAAACAACAAAAAATATGAACCCAAGCAATGTATGCATTATGCTACCATCTTTCTCTTATTTACCAATCTCATATGACCTAATTCGTGTTACAAAAACACTGGCTGTAACAAAAGAGTTTTATCACATAAAAATTTTTACTTCTAAAAGGGAACTAATATCCTTACATGTTTTTTATTAGAAAGCATGCTAAACTTTACTGTTGATATGTTGGGCCCAATCTGGAGAAGTTTGATATCATTGGGATATGAACAAGTATTTATTGTGATTTGAGTTATGTATGGAAAGAGACCCCTAAAGGAAGTCTATCCAAGGACTGAAGGAGAATGTCCAAGGAAGGATAATCTTGAAAAGATGGTTCAAACTTTTTCAAAGAAGATGTAGTTACACTCAACTAAATATAAAGAAATTTACTATATTTCCAAGGCAGAAGAGGTCCAGAGTTGCCAGATAAGCAGGAGCAACTCTCTGGAGTGCACAGAAACTGAAGCGGATGGGCAGGTGGAAGATGGAGTTGGAGTGCCACTGTGGACGTGAAGAACAGAATACTGTGTTTTCACCAGGAATGCTAAAAGAAATAAACCTTCAGGATACAAGAAAGCAGGGCTGGCAGATAGGCACGGGGCGTGGGGAGAAAGGGTGGGCACTGGAGGAGTGGAGAAGTGAGTGGTGAAGGTGAGGGGTAGAGGCTGGAGGGCTGCTGAGGGTGACACTGGAACCAGGTGCTGGAGAGTCCTGCCTCTGCAGAAACCTAGCTAGCTAGCACTCTTCTTGCTTGCAGCTTAAGCTGTGTGACTCTGGGTTAGGTGCTAAGGATGAAGGTTGGGTATCAACTCCACTAGAAGGCCAACTCATTGGAGCTACAAGAGTGGTGCATTTGGGATTGATAACAGGGAGTGGGGAACAGGGATCAGGGCTAAAGCCTAGCCCATGCTGTCTGTGGATTTGGGCTATATTGCTGCAACTCAGTTCAACAGCTATAGAAATCACACAACAGTCAAACACTCAAGAAAGTCGATTCCTATAGGCACCTAGCATTGAAGATGCTATGCAGGCCAAGCAGTGAATGCAAAGGCACATTCTCCAGGAGTCTAGTGAGCAAGCCACTCTAGAAGCAGAAGGAAAGCCCCTCTCTCCTCTAATGCCCCTTAAGATCTGTCTGGCAGGCAAAGGAGAAATATTCATGAGGCCAAGTTCCTCCAAAAATAAATAGCCAAAGTTTGGAGCTAAAAGGCAATAAATCAAATACCATCACTACATTCATCTAGAAAAAGATAGACCTAAAGAACACTGAAGGAAAAAATAATGAAGCAAGAAGACAAATTCAAAGAAATGAAAAATACAGTAAAATGAATCAGTAAACTAAAAACACTGATTATTGGAAAGAAAATGAAAAGAAACAAAGTTCTGTCAGAATTTATCAAGAGAAAAGCAAATGCTCATAAAAAAATTGGGATTGATAAGGTGTATAGAGTGAGATTTACACAGAGATGTACATATAAAAACACTGTAAATAAATTTAAGTCAATACATTTGAAAATTTAGACAAAGAAATAATTTTCTAGAAAAGACAACTTACCAAAAGTAATTTAAGATGAAAGAGAAAGCTCCTAAACCAGTCATGATTATTACAAAAATTTACTTAGTAAATAAATATCTACCTTCCAAAACCATACAAACACACAAAGAAAAATAGCAAAAGGACAAACTCAGGTAGTTCTATTGCCAATTTGAACCCAACTTTCAAAAAAGAAAAGAAAAAAAACATATTAAGCACTTTTATAAGATTAATATGTTTGAGTCAAAGTCAATTTTGACTCAAACAGAATTTTTTAAATTAAGAAACAGTGAAATATAAAAGCATTGCAGTTGGTTAATCTAATACACATTTCAAATTCCTTTCAAAAGGCTTTCTTTCATTATATAGCTGGGAAACTCAATGCTCACTTTCCTAGATTGTCTTGAAAGAGTTCTACCCTGAGAAGTTGGACTTTCAGCAGCCACATTAGGAGCCTGAGGAGAAGGTTTACATCCAGGCTTATTTTACAAGAGAAACATTAGACTTGTGTCCTGTTTTCTGTCACCTACAACTAAACACATTCATAAGAGATGCAGAGTATCTAACAAAAACTAATGATTATCATATAAATGTTGAATTTCCATCAACATAACCTTTAGAAATTTGAGACCACAACAAAACTGACTGCCATTACTGCTTCTATTTATCATCATCTGAGAGTTCCTCTCAGTATACGATGACAAGAATTAAAAATTTATGAATTTTTTAAGGAAAAACTAGAACTCTAGCACAGAAAAATTGCAAAATTCACAAAACACTCAAAAAGCATAAAGGTAAGATATTACAATTAATAAGAAGAGTTCAGCAAGAATGCTGGGTGGAAGATTAAAATACAAAACTCAATGGAATTTCCTTATAATGGGAATTGCTAAAAATTTCCCTGGCAGTAGTAAATATGATCATTTAAAAGTAACAGTAAGACATCTATTTCCAACTCCAATGGAGCAATACAGTCAAGACAACTTGCAGGAAACAAGAAAACTACAGAACATGTCAAATACCTGTTTTCAGACATTGGAAAATATGCAGTATAAAATTGTGACCCACCCCAAAAGGAAAATGAGTGAAATGATCCTACAATACCATGACTCTCCAAGTGGAAAAATCTAGACTATGGTGGGATGAGGAGGATCAAAAACAGGGCATATTGGTCTCACTGATTGAAGGGTAAAATATTTTAGTGCAGGGAGTCAAAGACAGATGGAAACTGCAAAGTTGAATTACAGATATAAAGACACTATATAAGAAAAGAACAAGTTCCAGGAATCTTCATATGGGTTACGTGAGTATGCTGCAACATTCTAAGCTGTTATATGCATGCAAAACTGCATGAGCCTGGGCAGAAAATGAAAATGGCTTAGTAAACTACATGATTCCAAGAAGCCACCCAGGAAAGGCAGTATTCCAACTGTGACCAATTGCAGTGAAAAGTATTTGAAATTTACCAGAGCAGTCAGTAGGGACTCCAGGAAGCTACATGTTGGTAGACAAAATTATTCCTGGAGTAAAGACTAATGAAGAGCTAGCCCATTAAATTTTAAAAGCAAGTCTTAAAAAGACTAAACTGATTCATAATAATTAAACTGTCTCCCACAAAAAGCCCAACAATCTTTAATGGATGATTATACAATCTAAACACTCAACAACATAAGATCATAATGTCCAGCAGCCAATCAAAAACAACTAGAAGCCTGAGATGCAACACAGGGCCTACAAGCAAAACAATCAGTGTCATACATTCTCAGCAAACTAAGATTGAAAAGTAATTTTATAGACCTGATAATGGGCATCCATGAAATCTACAACTAACATCTGCTTCAGGTTGAAAAACTCAATGTTTCCCTCAAGCTCTGGAACAAGAAAAAGATAACCACTCTCACCACTTTATTCAACACTGATCAAAGGGCAGGCATTTTGGAAGGGAAGAGATTATTTTGTCTTTATTTACAAAAGACATGATTACATATCTAGTAAATCCTAATGAAGCTTTTTTAAATGTTCAAAATTATAAGTGAGTATGGCAAAATTACAGGATAAAGAGTCAGTATAAAAATATCAATTGTGCTAGATTATAATACAATCAGAACTTGGAATTTTGAAGCATTTAATTTTTAATATCATGCAAACCTATAATATAGTTATGATTATGTCTAAAATATATGTGCAAGAGATTCATGAGAAATTAAGGAGCTAAACAAATGGAGAGATACAATGCATTCCATAAAGTAGAAATCTCAATTATGTTAATGTGTTGATTTATAGATTTAAAGCAGTATCAATCAAAACCCCATTTTTTTGTGGTACTGGGAATTGAACCCAGAGGCATTCTACCTTCCAGCTACACCCCAGCCTGATTTTATTTCTTATTTGGAAACAGGGTCTTGCTAGGTTGATAAGAGTCTCACTACTTGCTCAGACTGTCCTCGAACCTGCGATTCTCCTATCTCAGCCTCAAAACCCCATTTTTAATTGACAAGCTGATCCTAATTTTTTTAAAAACTGATGTAGAATGGTCCAAACAATTTTGAAATAAAAAAGCAAAATTGAAAGATTTTATACTACCTGAATTTAAAATTAACTATAATGGTACAATAATCAGGATGTTTTAAAATTGGCTTTTTGATAGATATATATAATTGTAGAAAAGAATAGAAAACCCAGAAATAAACCCACATATATGGTTAAATAACTTTTCACAAAGGTATAAGATGATTCAATGTAGAAATAATAGTCATTTCAACAATGGGACTGAAAACAATGAATATCTATATGAAAAATAATGAACACTGATCCTTAGCCCATGACATAGACAAAAATTAACTTGAAATTAACCAGTCCTAATATAGAAAGATGGGCCTCAGTGTTCCATGAGACCAAAGAAAGAGAGGCAGACAGATCTAATATATTAGAGACTTACTGAGAGAGTGTGGTCCTGGGCAGCAATAAGGCCAGTTGGATCCTGGTATTTGGTCAGAAAGAGGGGAGTGTATGGGGGTCAGGATAAAAGTGACTTCAGCCTAGCTGCAATGTACCTGATATATCTTAAGCTAATATCAAGGAGTCAGGCACATTCCGGAAGCCAGAGTCCAGCGGTAGAGGTCCACACCGCACTCTAATGGTCTATTCTATTTATAGCTTTCTGGGAAACTTCAGGGAAAATTGACTAGAGTTACTCTGGGGAAAGCCTGGTTGTCATAACTCAAGGTGGCTGCAGTCATGTCAGACTCCACCCATACAGACCTACATATGAAAATTAATAATACAAAACTTCTAGAAAATTATAAAGCTGTAAAACTTTTTTTCTAGAAGAAAGATGGAATAAAGTATTTGTGACTTTGGGATAAGGCAAAAATAGCTAGGACACAAAAAGAAGAAATTGTAGGTAAAAGTATTGATTGGGGTTTATTAAATTTAAAAATAGCCACGTTTTAAAAGACACTCAAGAAAACCCAAAGGTAGGCCACAGATGTAGGAAAAAATTGTAATTTACATGTTCAACAAAACAGTTATACCCAGAATGCATTGAGGTCTCTTAGAGCTAAAAAATAGGATAAGCAACTCAATTGTTTAAATGAGAAAAAAAATGTTTTATAAGTACTTCACAAAACGATATACACAACCAATGATCACATGAAAAGATGGTTAACATCACTAGACATCAGAAAAATGCAAATTTAATCCACAATTTGATATCAATAAACAAATAAAATGGCTAAAATTCACGATGCTGACAACTCCACATGTTGAAGACGTAGAACAACTAAAACTGTCATAATCTTCTAGTAGTGATGAAATATGGTACAGTCACTTGGGAAACCAGTTTGGCAATTTTTTTGTTAGACATCCACATTTATATACTACCTGATTACTCCACTTCTAGATACTATTTACCCAAGAGAAATGAAAATTTAATCCAAGATTTGTACATAAATACTTATATCAGTTTTTTGTTTAAATATAGCCCAAAACAGTATTCAGAACAGGGTACTTTGGACTAAGTCCATATAATAGAATAGCATTTAAGAAGAACAATTATCAATATACAAAAAATAATGTATAAATCTCTAAAATATTATACTTGGTAACAGGATCCAAATATAAGCAATATATACCATATGATTTTATCTGTACAAAAAATAGAAAAAACAAATCTGATTTATACTGACAGAACTGAGATCATTGATTACCTGTGGCCAGAGGGATGATGGGGTAGTCTAGGAGAATCACAAGGGAATCTTGTAAATTATCTTAACTGTAGTGGTGATTACATAAATGATACAGTTTCTAAAACTCATAAAATTATACACATACAATAGGTTCAGTTCATAGTATGCTAATTATACCTCATTAAAATTGACTTAAAAATTTCAATAGCCACAAAAGTATAGAGCACCTACCAATAAAAATGAGCTATATAATTAATGGTCCAAGGAAAGTTGGTTACCCATAGTGACAAAGGAATTGGTCCCCATCTCATGTCATATATGATGTATATGTCCTATTGCATTAAATGCCAAAATGTGAATGGTAAATTTTTAAAGCTTTTATGAGATTATCTTAATAATTTTATAAAGAAGACAGAATTAAAAACAGGAAAAAATAAATGTACACACTTGACAACATTAAAATAAAAAACTTGTGTTCATCAAGTTTTTTTTTAAGTGCATTTCAGGTGTTATGCTTATATAAGAAAACATGCCAAAATTTAGGAACTGGTTTAAAAATAGCAACTATTTCATTTGCTAACAGATCTGCACTCTGGGCTAGGCTCAACTGAGCCTTCTTCTTCTGGCCTTGTTATTGTCATCCACATGGCTGTAACCTGTTACCTGGTTGATGAGGGCTTGCTTAGCTGGGTTGCTGATATGGCTGGACTGCTCAGTCTCTCTATGCGATATCTAGGTTTCACCCCATCATGGATGTCTTCGTGCAGTTTTTCTAGCAGGAGTTTCTTCTATGGTGGCTCAAGGCTCTCAAACACAAAAATCAAATCTGCCAGAGCTTCTTGAGACATAGGCCCAGAACTTGCATAGTCTCACCTCTGGAACATTCTACTGGGTAAAGCAAGCAACCAGCCCAACATAGATATAGAAAGACTGAGGAATAGATATAGGGTTTAAACACAAGTAGGCATGGGTCATCAGTGACCACCAATATAATAGACTACCACAGGTGAAAGAAAGCCCCAGATTGCAAAAGATGTTTATTTCTAGAATCCATCCATTTATTTCTTAGAATCCATCAAGAATGTGCATATGATTATACAATTTACAAAAGAAATTCAACTTCACTAGAAATTAGGAAAATTCAAATTAAAACTTGTAATTAGTATATCATGATACATCCTCAAGACTGACAAAAAGTAAAAAGTCTTACCACATGCTAGTGATGGTGTAGAGCAATAGGAATTCTGGCAAACTGCTGGTAGAAGTATAAATTGATTCAAATTAAATTTGGAGGTCAATTTGCCAATATTTTATAAAGTTTTAGAAGCACATACTTTCCAAATAGCAATTTCTCTTTTATATGACCAAGAAAAGTCTTGCACACATGTGTAAGGAAACAAATACAAAAATGTTTATTGTAGCTTTGTTTAATTTTTTTCTTTTTATATACTTTAATTGGTACATTGTAGTTATATGTCATAGTGAGATTCAAAGTGATATAAACATACCTGCACACATCACTTGATATATTTCCTTCCGCATCTCATTCTACTCCCCACTCCCTCTACCCATACAGGTTAGTGAGATTGGTAGTGATACTTCAGTATTTGGGCATAACATTATTTGTACTGTTTCCTTCTTCAATTCTCCTTTTCCCCTTCCCCATCCCCCTCTCCTAATCCTCTTCCACTATTTTGTTGGTCTCTCTCTTCATTTATCTGAAGTCCCTTTTGTTTCCTATTTTCTCTCTAGTTTCCACATTTGACAGAAAACCTATGACCCTTGACATTCTGAGACTGGCTAATTTCACGTAACATAATATTCTCAAGTTCCATCTATTTTCCTGCCATGACATAATTTTTTGTCCTCTGTGGCTGAGTAAAATCCCATTGTGTGTATATACCATATTTTTTTATCCATTCATCTATTGATGAACACCTAGGTTGATTCCCTAATTTGGCTATTGTGATTGTGCTGCTATAAACATGGATATGAATGTATCGCTATAGTACTCTTACTTTAATTCTTTTGGAAAGATATCCAGAAGTGGTATAGCTGGATCATATGATGGTTCCATTTCTAGTCTTTTGAGGAACCTCCCAACTAATCTCCACAGTGTTTGTACTAATTTACAGTTCCACTAACAGTGTACAAGAGCTATTTGTTTTGTTTGTATTCTTGAAGATTGGCAATCTAACTGGGGTTAGATGGAATCTCAGTGCAGCTTTTTAGCTTTGTTTGAAATAACACAAAATTGGGAAAAATGTAGATCTATCAATATAGGAATGAACAAATAAGTTGTGGTGAAGTCATACAATAGAATATTTTAGAGCAAAACACTGAAAGCAGCCCACATGTCCATAAGAAGAATGGAGAAATAAGCTGTAGGACAGCAGAAGAAACAATTTACAATTATACTCAATAACATACATGAATCTGCTAATCATAATATTGATCAAAACAGGAACAGAAGAATGTACATGTTCTAATTCAAGATATACAAGGTACAAAATAGACAACGCTAAACAATGTGTTTTATGGTACATATGTAGGTGATGAACATACCAACAGAAGCAAGGGAATAATCGTCATAAAATACATAATGATTAATATCCTGGAAGAGAGAGGAGACGAGATCAGAGTGGGATAGAAGAGCTGCGTATTGTACATTCTCTTCTGGGACACAGGTGCAAGAGTGTTTTTAGGGCATTCTGTGTAGTGAGATGCTGGCTTATAGTATAAATACACACTCTATTTTGCCATTTAAAAGAAGAATATTTTATAGGAATGAAAATGAGTGACCTGTGGTCACATATACCAATATGAGGCAAAAAGTAAAAAAACATGTTGATAAAATAAATAATTTTTTCCATGATATATACAGGAACTGATACTAAAATGTACAGAATGATACTATGCATTATTTCAGAA
Source organism: Glis glis (assembly GCA_004027185.1). Lineage (NCBI taxonomy): Eukaryota > Metazoa > Chordata > Mammalia > Rodentia > Gliridae > Glis > Glis glis. The sequence goes on from PVJS01057954.1 coordinate 10,701, forward strand.
TATACACATACAAGCCGGGCGTGGTGGCGCATGCTTGTAATCCCAGTACTTGGGAGGCTGAGACCAGAGGATCTGGGTTCGCGGCCAGACTCAGCTACTTAGTGAGGCCCTCTGCAACTTCGTGAGACCCGGTTTCAAAATAAAGGATAAAAAATAGGGCCGGGGGTGTAGCTTGGAGGTAAAATGCTCCTGAGTTCAGTCCCCGGTACCACAAAAAAAAAAAGAACACACACATACGTGGTAAAACTATGACAATGTATAGAAGTTTAAACAACAAATTTAGGATAGTGATAACCTTGAGGCATTATCTCATGCAATGAAACCATGAAGCCATGCATCAAGGCCTTCATGTGTGTATGTAATGTGTCCTTTGTCCAGCTGCATAGTACATACAAGGAACAGCAATGTTATTTTTGTATTTTTCTAAGTATGAAGTATATGATAATATAAATAAGTAAGCAAAATAAAGACTGTGAAACTATCCAGCCAAAAAGGAAAAAAAATGCATTGAATATTATGGATTATAGTGACTGTGTTCTTTCAGTTAAAGTTTAGAAAGATAGATCTTAGAAGAATCAATAGAAAGTCTTTCACGAATAAGTGGTTGAAAGTGTTAGCCACTGTTCATAAGTTTTTGCCTATTCTTTCTTCCTAACCGACAAAAGGCTCTTCCCTGAAGAAAAAAACCAAACAGCTTATCAAAGGGATCTTTTTCTTCTAGGTTTCCAGAGTGTACTGATTATAATCATCTCTTATACTTTTCTTCTGTGCATGATGAAATTGAATTTGTAGCTAAGTTAGACCTTGTCATCTGAAGAATCATCTAAGACCAACCCGTTTTATACCAACATGCATACTTACAAAATGTGTACCTTATTATCAGACAAGAAGATATGTATGCAAAGACATCAAATATCTTCTCCCAAAATTTGTGGAATGGAAAAGTGTTCAAGCTAGAATATAAGGTTACTCCTCCCCCAGTAGGGAACCCATGAAGCATTTCATGTCCTTCATTCCACTATGGAGATATTTGAAACAAAGAAGAATCTGCCACAATAATGAGAGAGAGTATCCAAAAGAAATGGCAGACCACAGCCAATAGAATTGCCTATTTCTTTCTTTTTTTTTTTTTTTGCGGTACTGGAGATTGAACGCAGGGGCGTTCTACCTCCGCGCTACACCCCAGCCCTATTTTTTTTATGCTTTATTTTT